>VXAZ01003156.1:533280-691995 GCA_013399875.1 Gymnorhina tibicen
TTTGAAGATGCATTCCTTTTTCCTAGTACCAAGGCCTACTAGACCACACTTTTATCATGGAACAGAAATTCAGCAAGTGTCCCTTATTCACACTAAAATTGTCAAATAGTACCTGAAGTAATAGAAAATTTCACAAATATGTGGAAACTTTAACTAAGATGTCTAATAAAGAATTTGGAAGACCAGTTAGCATGATTTCTCCCCATAGGAGAGACTTAGAGTCTAACCTGAAAATACCCTCTTAACACACATCACACCACTTTGTCACAAACCAAACACTTCTTGTTCAAAAGCACAATAAACTGTATCCAAAACTATAGATAGTAGAGTGTTCATGTCGGCCAGTGAAACGAAGAGAACAGAAAATGGTGTACTCAGAAGAAAAGAAAAAGTATTACAAAATTTCATACATCAGCCTAAATATATCTACATCATCTCTGCATATAAATAAAATACCAAGTTCTTCTTTACTATTGAGTCTTTTATTCTCTTTAGAAGAGTAGGAGTATAATGTTACATAAATTTTTTTTTCCTAAAAGCATTGCTAAGTATCTTAGGAGGCTGTCAAAATAAAAATAACAGGATGAACTTTATCAGTAGGCTTTTATGGACTAACCTCCACTCAGATAGGAAGTTAACAGACTCAGCAAACTTTCAGGCAGCTCTGAGCTAGGCAGAGTGGCTGACAGGAGAAGTGCCAGAGCCTCAGTCCAGAAGACTTCAATAAATTTGGGGGTTAACCAACAGAAATGTCATCACCATGAATAGGGAAAAACACAGAATTCTGCAACCAGAGTGGAATAACCCCCTACATTGACTGAAACCTCACCAAGCAGCAGCCCTTAAGAATGTGCTGTGATGTTATAGCGGACACGAGGCTGCAAAAGGGAGCCCTCACTGTGAACAAAACAAATTGCATGCTGAACTGCATCTGGAGGAGCATGGCAGCAGACTCAGGGAAGCTAGTTCTGAGGAAGCCCAGGGAGACCCTCAGTTCAAGAGGGATGCAGAGAAAATGGAAAAGGTCCAACAAAGGTGCCTAACACACATACCCTGTGTAGAGAGGCTGAAGGAGCTGGACCTGATAATTTTGGCAAAGAAGAAACCACAGAGATATTTAATATCTGCTTACAACTATTTGAAGGGCAGTTCTTTGGACACCACCATCAAACTCCTCTTGGTGGTGTCAGACAGCATAACAAGGAAAACAACCACACAAAGCATTTTCGGAGATTGAAGTTGGACAGCTGGAAAAATATTTTTCCTAGCAGCACTGGAATAGGTTGTCAAACAGTTTGAGAGATTCTGGCCTTAGAAAGGTTCATCCAGACAAAGCAATGGCTGATCTGGTCCTTTGTTGCAACAGCCCTCTTCCAAGTAGTAGAAGCTTGGATTATTATTGGAGGACTAGACCTAAATAGCCCTTGAAGGGCCTTCAAGATGGGTGTTTTTATCATTCCAAAAACAGTAGAGTTAAAAACTATCCCTCCATTCATTCTCAATCTACTGTTTTACTGATCAGGTATTGTAAATGTTGATTTTTTTCCCCTTTATTTCTACTAGATATTTCAATGCGGTACGTGTATTGACAGAACACAACATCTCAATGCTTCTTTACAAAATTACAAAAAGTTATTCTTAAACATGACCACATGTACATCTGCCTAATCTGGAGATCATTTACAAGACCTATGTCACCATGTTAATTCTTTTATTTCTTGCTTAATTAAGTAGTGTTTCTATCCCTGCACAAAGATTTTGATTTTATAAAAGAGCTATATTGTTATACATTCACTGGCATCACAAACTGGACATTAGGCACAACTGAGGGAGATTTGAAAGAGTGCTGAAAACGCATCAGGTAGGCAGCATCACCTCCTAAAATAATGTCATAATCCTCATTGTAATGTTTGTACTTGCTTAGAAGGCACTGATGAATTTGCACCAAAGTGTTGCTTACGTAAAGGGGGCGTATCATCTGGGAAACAGAGGTCACTAAACACCACTTTGTTCAATGAAATTCAAATGTTTTAATCAATAACAAAGTTTCTTTCTTACAAGGTAGCCTCTTCCTTAAATCTCTAACCAGGCAATTCTTGTGTCAGTATTCAAACTAGACACAAATGGCATCCTTCATCTCTAAAAGAGAGCCCATGTGCCAGTTACAGGCAATTTTTGAATGGCTTTGCAAAGATGAAAGGGAGAAGCTTGGGGAAAAGCAGCAGAAAGCCCATCACTGAGTAACCTTAAGGCATAATGACTTCCTGAAATCCTCATGGACTCGGTGCTGGGAGGAGGCTGGCGATTGAGCACTCACCCCGCACTGCTGAGCCGCTGGCCACTAGCTCTGCTCTGCTGGTGCCCACTGCCCTGCTCCAACAGTGCCCACTCCCCAACCCTGATGGGGCCCAGCCTTGCCCCTTCCTCCCCACACAACTCCTCATGCATTTCTCTGGAGGCAGGAATCACTGCTGCCTTGCTGATTAACAGCCTGGTCTCATTTGCAAATAGGTGGAAGCTATTGTTTAAAGATGCATCCTGGCCATCACACATCATGTGGACTATCAGGGTTTTTCCAGAGGGCCACCCAAGCCTGCTGGCAGGTACTACCACCATGGAAAGGGAAGAGATCCTACTTCACGTTATCCAGGAAAGAAAGTCTGTATTTGTTCAGCAGGTCACTAAGCATCCTAACTTTGAAGTGAAAAATAACAAATGGAGAAATCAACTAGCACTGATTTAGAAATCGCTGCAGTATGGGAAATGAAGAAAAGCAGCGACAGCAGCAAAAACCCACCCCACAGAGGAAAGCTGAAAGGCTGAGGATGTCCTTGGATGCTTTCCAATAACAGGCAGGCACACTTCACGCTGCTGTAGCTACATAAAGGTGCTTGCTTGCAAATTCAGCAAGTGTGTTGCCATCAATAAACTGTTTTAAATAAGAAGCTTTGATGCAAATAGTTTGCTCTGATCTTTAGTTAGTGAAAGGAAAAAGTGTCTTACAGCAGCAAAGAGAATCTCTCTTCAGCAGATCACGAGTATGTCTTACACAAATACATATCCTTTAACCACTTTCAATACTTCTTTTCCATTTTGAACTCCTAGCATGATGTAACCCAAATAACTTGAGATCAGAATAAACATCTGATTTCACACACAATACATACTATAATTACTTTTTATATAATATAAGCATAATGGTTTATTTAAATTAAATTGCTACTGCCTACCTAAAATTATTAATGGAAAATATTCAAAAATCATTTAACATTTGTCTGTCTAAATACTTGAAATATTACTCAGGGTCAGCATGATTCACACCACTTTAAATACCCAGAACAGCACTCTCTAATTTCTAGGCCCCCAACACTTGCGTTCAGATGCACACGGAGCTCCTTGGTGTTTGTGCCAATGGATACCCTTTAGGAAGAGAAACTTTAATATTCTGGGGCAAAATGTTGTCTGTGCAGAACAGAACAAAATGGAGAGGTTAATCTCCGCAGCACGCCAGAGAGCCTCTGTGGCTTGGGCAGGGGACAGAAACACATTAAGGCATTAGCTTTCCAAAACATACATTTTTTTGTTCATTAAAGTTGATATGGAAGATCTGTTAGGAGTGCAGAGGGAGCAGGTTAGACCAAGGCTTGATTCATTTCTACCAAACAGGTAGAGAGGTGAGACAGGAATCCTATAAATGTCACCCCAAATTGTCAGCTCAGAAAGAGAGAATGAAAATATGTGCATGAAACAAATCTTTCGAACAGATCAAGTCCCCAGCAGCAGCAGCCTATTCCATGATACATTTTGTTCTTATGTACAGTATTATAAAACTGCTGTTCACATTACTGCAGCAGTTTCCCCCACTAGTTTACGATCACCACAGGAATCAAAATCCATTTGGACTGTTATGGGGAAATGCTGAGGCTCATGCAAACAAGCAACACCAAGCATTATTATAAATGCCTACAATATATAAACACAATCACAGTCTAGAAGTTAAAGAACTGACTTAGGAGTGCTATCTGAGAAAGCTGATTAAAGGCAATGGAGATAGAGAAGTGAGATTATACCTAATTAGCTCACAAAAAAAAAGAAGGAACTCCTTCAATTCTAAGGCTGATTAATTAATTGAAATTAGAAAAATATTTGCCATGTAAATGTAAACCACTATATTTAAATTAAGAGTAGCTCATCTTTAGAATGAATTTTAGAATTAGAATTAGATTAAATTTAGAATTCAGAAGTAGCTCATCCATATCAGGTTTAGTGGTCATCTTTGGGAAAGGACCATAGATTATTAAGTGCAGAAAAATACACAGCATATGCCACAGGTCTTTCCATTTCTTTTCTCCATCATGCATACCCTGTGTACTTAATATGAGGTAATACTCTGGTTTATCATGGGGTTCATTTCATACAGATCCTGTATTTTTTAAGGAATGAGAAAATGTCTTAGAATCTCTAAGAAATCCTTAGAAAAATGACCTTTAAGAAAAAATAATTTAAAAAGAGAAGAAAATAACATTTCTAAAAGACGTTTAAAAGTTGATTGGCTTCCAAAATCAAATTTTTCCTTTTCCAAAAGAAACATGAACAATGGAGTAAGTTAAAATGGGGAATGTATCTCAAGCATGTTAAAATCTAAAGCACTATGTCAAACTACAGCATCTTAAGGGGATAATTTTACATAGGAAGCAAACAACAATATACACACATTTTCCAGGCATCCCAAGGTACTTCAAAGAGATCAGAGGAATGAATCAAGGTCAGCTGTCAGGACAGAGTCCAGAACCAGCATCTCCCACACTCCAAGCCAGAGCTGGGTTCCCAAGCTGAGTTATGCACGTTTATGCATATCTGGAAATTAAGGTAAATTTACTGCTCAAATATACTGAATTCATGTCTCTGGAAACCCAGAACCACAGAATGAGTTTGGGCAAGTAATAGCTCAACATTCCCTTGGAATCAATTAATGAACTCAGCTACTTTGCAGAGTGTACTGGCAGATGTTGGTAACATTTCAGAATTAAAAAGTAACAATTATAAGTCAAATAATTCAGAAAAAAATAGTGTATGAGATTTACAGACCCTGATCCCACAAACACACCATCAAATAGAACTGTTGGAAATAATGTTAAAATTATAACAGTTGATAGAAATAATTGGGAAGCTCCAGCTTCTTCTTGGTGTAGAGTCATAAAGAATATCTCCATACTATCATGTCAAGACCAGTCAATGTTGTTTTCCACAGGCCAGAATAGGGGCTTCACTAGGGCTAGAAAAAAATTAATTAAGGAACCCTTTCCAGTTTCAAAAGCAGAGTTGCTACAATCATACCTTCCCATTTTTCTCAAAAGTTTCCTATTTTTTCTTAATGTTTTACTAAAAATTCTCATTCACCATCAAGCATGATTTCTTACTAAGAAATATATTCTTGGCCAACATGCATGTCCGAGACATTATTTCAAAGACATTTTTGTAAAAGATGTTATAGGAAGTGTAATAAAAAAGGGGGAAACAGGTCTATTTTAAATCCAACGGAACAACAAGTTTCAAATTTTCAAAAAATTCATGACTATCTATTCCTTGGGAGGTTTTAAGCAAGTCTAAAGAACATAATTTATAAGGAATCTTCCCAGTGACAGTCAATTTAAAAGAAGCTCCACCTAGTCGAAAAATTAGTAGCATCACACAAACCTTCACTTTCTTATGTCTGTTTCTTTCACAGGGTTTCCTTGGCCAGACAGCGCTCTTAACCAGCTTCAGGTCACTTCTAGTTATAGGGGTGTTTGCAATGAACCACAGAGAGACCCCTCCTGTGAAGCTTGGACTCTGCAAGCTGGGCGTTTGCTATTTTTTTCCAAATTCTTGTTTGAAAATAAAAATAATCTTCATCCCTTTATATCCTTGATGATTAGATACTGTATAAATATCATAAAAATAATTGTGAATATAGGATTTAAAGCATCATTCAGACCCACGTTCTTATATATAAATAGACTAGAACATCAGGTACACGTACACAGGCATAAAGAAACACCTATGTGTATTTATATATATATATACGTGTGTGTGTATATATATACATCCACACATTCACATATAGTCCTGGGTGTGTGGCAATCATCTGCACACAAACACACCATGGAAATCAATGCAAACATGAAACTTCAAATGCACAAACTGTTTCTTAATACTCACCCTCCCATCAATTAATATGATATAAATGATAATAATAAATATAAATTAATACTAAATTAATACTGAGTACTTGAAGTATTTGGTACACACACGGAAAGTCTCTAGGATTAACACCAAATTTGACCAGAGGATAATAGTCATAAGAACTCTCGCCAGCTGTAGCCTCTTTCTGTCATTTTTAACATGCAAAATGTAAAGAAAAACTAATCTGAGCCAGGGTTTCTTTCTGTATGCTACAGATAGTCATCTCTAGCATCAGCAGACTAAGTCCAGGCTTCATATTGATTTTCTTTTTTCCTGATGTATACAGTGAAATTGAAGACCTATGCATTTCTGCTAAATGAGGTTCTGCCTTAGCTAATGGCAAACTATGACAATGGTCTGCAAAGAATTGGGGAAAGGGAAGCAGTCTTTTAAAAAAATTCACCACCAGCAGATGTAAATTCATAACTGTCAATAAAATTGCTGAGGTTTTTATATGCACATTAATAGCATGCTTCAGTGTAAAATGGGATTCTTAATTCTTTTCACAGAGCATTAAATCATATTTAAGATTAGAAAGAATCCTCAAGCAGCTACTGACAGGTTTGCTCCCTATCAAAACCACTCTGTTCCCTATGTTTGTACTTTGTTGACTTCAACAACAATCTAAGTGCAAAAAAATCTTCTCGAAGTAAAATATAAAACAATAGCATGCAACTACACAACTTCTGTTGCTCTTCATTTACTCCAAGCACAATTCCAGAAGCCTAATGTGTTTTCTTGTAATGCCAGTGAGATGTATTTCAAAAGGAAGGTAAGTCACAAGCAGAAGATGGTGCAGGACAGGGCTTCAGGTTCCTTCAGCTGCATGGGAGAATGTTTTATATTTAGTGCATACTTCATGAGAGAGCACCCTACACCCTGTGAGGATGGAATGATTAACTGGTAACGTGGTTCCCAACAGCCTGTAAGGACTCATTCAGGAAACCAGTGATACCTCCAGAGAGCTGTCTGTTATCAAAATGTTTCTTGATTCCCAAATCCCACTGGGCACCAAGGGCACCTTCTTACTCTTGCTTATGTTTCATCCTGTCCCTCAAAATAACACAGAATGTACTAGACAAAATCTGGCCCTCTGATATCTTTTTCCTTAAGAGATCAGTAAAACTAAGCAACAATCAGAGCATCTCCAGCCACTTGTCTACCCATCTTTCTCTTAACTTCACTGCCAGGGCAAACTAGCTAAGGCACTAGGGCAGCAGAGGAGCTGTGAGTATTTAACCCATGATTGTTGCTAAAAAAAAATAAAATTGTTAAAGTCAAAAAACTCTGTCACTAGGACAATATATCAAGTGCATTGACTTTATATTGTTCTGAATTATTTCTTAACCGTGGGACTTCCTTTTGGTAGGAATTTGACTGTGACTTGCAATGTCTTTTTCAGAACTCTGTGCCTGTGCTCGCTGGCACGCTGTCCATCTGCTGCCCCGTTATGTGTTTGCCAGCCCTCTGCCCTATGCCCATCCCTCTGCTCCCAGGGCTCACATGAGCCTTTTCACCCAGACCAAGGGGATTTCTGGAACGCGACCCTGGTGTGCTCAGCTTGCACTCTCCCCCTACTCAGCTCAGTGTGCTGGCACAGCACGTGAGGGATGAAGCAGCAGGCATTTGGCTTCCCAACCATCTCCAGAGAAAATGACATCTTGAGTGACCCATTATTATTGAACTGGGTTTTATCGAAATGCTAGCACTGTACACCACTACACAAAGAACGTACGTGGCTGCAAGTGATTAATTACAGTCTTAAAGAACCTAATGAGAGGCTCTCATGTTTAAAATACTTTATGGCAACTATTAATTTTTTGTCTCTAATTATCAGAATAGCAATGGAGTAATGCACCTTTCACCTCAAATTTCCTTATTTTTCATTTCCTTCATCCTATAACTTTGTTTATCCTAGATATTGGTTATCTGCAACAACCAATCTTACTTTTCTTTTCAATCTATAAATATAAAATACATCAAGGATGGAATAAAAAAAACCACTTTAATTTCATCAGAAGTATATATTTTTTCACAGAAATGTCTGCCCTAGGAAATTCACACTATTTTGTTTTCACATTTCCAAATAGAATGAATTTTAGTATTGTGAATCTCTCACGGGTCTTCAGATGCTGAAAATGCTAAGCAGTAACACAGCACCTCTAGGAAGTGATGAACATCTACTGTTGAGCACTGAAAATCTGTAGTAGAGTGCAAACCCAAAAGTATTGACAATTCAGACCTATGTACACTAACTTCAGGAAGTTACATTCTGATTCCATACAAAATAGAAATATGATTTTTCACCACGCTGACCTGTTTGACAAGGATGGACAGCCCTACGTTTTAAATAGGAGTCTACACAAATATCAAAGGAACCAGTATCTGGGAAATGGCTTTGCTTTCTATGCTGGACCGCAAGCAGCTCTGAAACCAGTTATTGACCTTTTTCTTCAGTAGCCTGACCCAAAACCACTGTCCAGCAGAGGACTTTCAGTACCAGGTCCTAACTGCTGAAGGAATATTGTTCACACTGATATAAAGTTTCATATTGATCAAATGTAACAAACCCCCATTTAATCTTTCACTAATTTTAATACACTGAAAAAGACTTCAAAGAACATGCTGCTTGCTGTTATCGTAGAACAAACAGAGTTACTGTGTGGAGAAATGAAGAAGCACCCACACACTGAGATTACCTTTCTGAATACTTCCTTATGGTCAATCTGAATGTTACTTTTCAAAGCCAAACTACTCTTAAACTTTTATTTTATACAGCTGAAAGTTGGCCAAAGCAGGAAGAGAAAAAAGAAACCCTGAGGCTGCTAACCCATATGCCCCTAAATTTGTACCTTTCCCAAATGAAAGAAAACCAACCACACCCTATAAGTACCTATGATTAATATCTATATTATAAAACATAACCAGTTTCAGAAAAAAAGCAATTATTTCAGGCATTCTTAAAATGATTTTCAATTTCACAGCAGGTCCGTATATCCCTGCTTTTAGCTGCTGAAGTGGAGTCACGACACCTGGCTCAGCAGACGGCTGTGCACGCATTGCAGAGCCACAGGCACCGGCTTGGCTTGTTAATGTGCACCGAGGCTGCTGCTGCTCGGAAGAGGACAGCCAGCTCAAGAACAATTATTTTGTCTTTTACCACTCCTGTTCCTGGGAGCTGCGGCCACAGCACTTAAAATGCCATCTATTTTCTGCCATCTACAAGTGTCAGGATAGAACTAGACAAGCACAGACACCTATGGTAAATATGCTTGCCTTTGCAAGCCTGATGGGAGGATGAAAGCCTCATTTTTGGGGAAAATTAACATGATGAGTTCTGCTGGTTTGTCCCTCGAAACACAACTCACACGTGAAATAGCGCATCCTCAGAAATGAGCAGCATAATGATGCTTTATTGCTTGAGAAAGTCACATGCCCCAAGAGAATTTGTGTCATCATACACCAGGAGCAAGGCTGATGGGGCTGGCTTTAGGCTCTAATAAAAGAGGTGGAAAAGAGATGAAAAAACACCATGACAAAAGATGCTTTTGTTACTTGTTGAGATTAATCTGAATCAAAATGTGTTCACAGTTATAATTTCTTCTACAACTGGAAAAACTGCTAGTAGGAATAGCACGATTTTACTTTCCAATGCCACTATAATTCTTATTCCTATCAAAGGAGGCTGAAAAAATTGCCAAGTTATTTCATTAGGAAATGCAGCTAATTTACAGGCATGGTAATTTTCCCCCTACAAAATTGTATAATGAGCTTTAAACTCACTAAATAAAGGGTCTCTTCTCTGAGTGATTATGCTTAATTTACGCAGGAATTAGTGGTGACTGGACCTCCTTTCAGAATAGCTTTAAAAGGGTTGCATTACAAAAAAAATCAACAGCCTTGAAAAATATCCTAACAGTCGACGGAGTAAAAAATATTTCTCTGTGCAGCAGTGCATACATACATTGTGTTCATAAATACCTTTTACAGGATAAGCACATAACTTTTTAATCAGGTATCAGAATCCAGAAAATCTCTAATGCTCATTTTATGTCAAATTACTCACTTAGGCATTATGCTGATAGAATGTATAGAAAAGCCTAAAAAACCAGATGGACAGCAGTGCATCTTCAAAAGTTCCTGTCACTGTATGCAATGTTAAGTATTTATCTATTTATTATTATTATTATCATCATCATCATCGTCATCATCATCATTATTATTTTATTGTGGATTTTTTACTGGTTAGTCTACCCAAAGAATGGACACTTTGGTTTATAGACAATTCTTACCAAATGTAGTCCAGTTTTCAGATAGTTAAGTGGTAGCTAAAAACCCCCAGCATCTCCAAAATACAGGTATTTTTGGATATTTACATAGAAACTAGGCATTAGAAACCCTTCCCAAGAGCAGTTTGTTAATGGTACCACTAAGATGGTAGATATGGCATATAAATAGTCTTTGTCCCTGGCAAGTTATTGAAGGTAATTAAAACTCCTGCTACCCAAGGCAGTTGACCCTGAGGGTGTGGAATTAGAAATACATTTGGAAGTTTAAGTTAAAAAATCTCCATTTCTTCCTTTGTAGTGTAGGCAGTCCTAATCATCTTTTTCACTCTACCATAGAAGCGGGACTCATAATATTTTAGGTCTGGAAGGGGCCGTTACGTCATGTAGCCTGTCCTCCTTTATCACGGAATTTCATAAAAGGTCTACAGATCACACAGAATCAGTGACATCTGACTGTGCAAGTGGTTAACTAAATCTAAGCCAAAATAACATGAGTCGGCAACACAGACCAAGACCGTGCTATCACGGCAGCCTAGACAGCTTACAGGGAATGAGGAGAAAATAATCTGAAAAGGAAAAAAAAAAAAAGTAGTATTGAAAATGGATCATGGGAATAACTGGGATGCAATCCATCCTCGGGAACCTGGCACACCCATCGCGATTGGGGCACCGGCGCTGCCTCCGATCCAAACCGGGATGAGGCGGCGTTCCCGGCACATCATTGCCATCTGCTGGGCAGGAGGCAGAATGCAGCACGGGAGCGAGAGCCAGCGAATGGACAGCCCGGCGGCCAAAGGGGCTGCCGTGGCTGTCCAAAAATCCTGTAGACCCGCCTTCTCCACATCCTTGCTTCACTTTCACCCTTCCCACACCCACCCTGACGTCGGACGTCCCTCAGCAGTCTGGAAGACAAGCAGTCCGAAGGTGTGACAGTGGATCTGGTAACTAATGCACAACCCAGCACCATGCCATGAACACAGCCCGAGTCTGAGCTCTGCCGCGAGTACGGTGAACTAGAGCCCGAGGCTTCTCTGGCAAATGACACACACTGCCTAGTTTCCAGCAGCTTTGGCAGAAGAAAACCCTTGGATCACGTTCCTCATGCAAAGTTACAAATGCTTTCTGGAGATGTTTTATGCCCGGAAGTAATTTGCACACTTTGGAACCGAACGAGAAGACCAAAGGATTGGGAGTGACAGTGGTTTTCTCTCACAGAGAAGTCTCTACTTCATCTTACAGAAATCCACCCATTTGTGGGTGAAACATCTGCTTCTGAAAGTGGCTGCATCTCCATATGATGTATGCAAAAAGGAGCATATGCCTCTTGAATACCAATGTAGTAAAGCACCTGTGAAAATGCTTTTTAAATCATAGCCAGTATTTACTGAACTGACACAAACCATTTAAAATAATTTAGATAATAAGCACTATCAAAGAACACAAAATGAACTTACTAATACCTACAAAATGGTGAGGGACAACTTGCTGACAGTATTGTCACTCAACAAAATTTGGCCACCACAGTAGCTTATATAAACCATTCAACCCACAGACTTAGATTATATATTAATTTTGCATGACTGCACATAGCTTTTGGTAGAAACCGGATAACCTTGGCCACTTCTGGGAGAAGGACAAGTCCATCCCCAGTCTTCTTCCTCCCTGTCCTGGATCCAGGCACTATTCAGGCTGAGGAGGCAGCTCCCAGAGACTGGGTGAGCACCCCCATCCTGTACCACAGAGCCACAAACTGGTGTTTGTTGGTTTATATATACTGCACACACTGAGCACTGCTCTGATACTTTAGGGAGACTGGGAATTACTGCTCAATCTGTTTGGATCAGCTGAGTAACTTCAAACAAGTAACTTCCCCCCACCCCTCCAGTATCTCACCTCCCCCCACCCAGAAGTAGGGTAATAACAGCTCCTTTGTGTAGCAGCTTGAGATTGTTATTTATAAGGGGAAACTACTACTGCTGAAATTAAGTCTTTATGAACTTCACCACATATGTGAATAATAGTGGTCTAGGAGCAATTTTCTAATCCATCTTCAGTGTTACTAATTAAAAAAACTTTGTTGGACTCTGTTATGGACTGTGAATGTCTTTTAGAGGGCACTCATCTCTTCTTTACCCTTGCCTTTTCCAGTCAGTTTTTCTCTGTCGTTCACCACAGCCCCCGTAACACCGTCACATTGGCTTATATTTGTCACACCAGCCATTTGACAACCTCTCGCCTCAGCCTTCAGTAACACTGAACTCCATTCAGCAACTTCATGAGCTCAATCATT
The DNA here is from genome assembly GCA_013399875.1 of Gymnorhina tibicen. Taxonomy (NCBI): domain Eukaryota; kingdom Metazoa; phylum Chordata; class Aves; order Passeriformes; family Artamidae; genus Gymnorhina; species Gymnorhina tibicen. The sequence goes on from VXAZ01003156.1 coordinate 546,085, forward strand.
GTGTTGTTACTCAGACATGCTCAGCTGGTACATGGAGAGGTGCTGAAGCTTTGCACAGTGCCTGGAACAGAATATTGCTAAAACTCACAGCAACCTTCGTTATCCAAAGTATATGCAGGACTAAGACACAGCAACAATGCCCCAACACAACTAGCTGCTCTGATTTTTCTGAGGATTAAGGACCACCTATAAGAAGAGGAGGGAATGTTTATTTGCCATTGACCCCAAAGAGTAATTTTTGCTTTGGACACATTCTTCAGGGTACATGGAAAAGGCACAGCACATCAGTGCACAGCTCTCCAGAGTGAGTTGCGCTCACCCTGCAACTGAAGGAAGAGGTTCTTGCATCTCTAACATTAAAGCAAGGATACTTTCTCTTCTTCTTGGATACAATCAAGAATTGGTTTTGCAGATGAAGAAATGCTAAATATGCATAAATGCATTTAAAAACTGGGCAGGAGCACCCCTTCCATAATTCTCAGCTTTGACACTCCTCATGTACTAACTTTTGCTTCCCAACATGCAGAATGACACACATTTCTGTGGTATTTTACCAGTACTAAGCACTGCAGGGTAAAATTTTATGCAGGAACAATATGAGTATAAATTACAAAAGTGGACACAGTAATGGAGATGTAAATCCCTACCAAAATGGAGATGGTTTAACTCCATGAGGCAGTAAGCATCCAAAAGGCTTATGGTAGCACTGGCTTATATATATGTTAGCAGGTATTACAGACAAATAGGAACTGGTCTATAGACCAAAATTTAGTGCTGAGGATCTGTCATCCCTACTGTATATATTTCAGATTTTTCTGTTTCTCTGTTTAAACTTCAGACCAGCTCTGCTTTGATGCCTTGTCCTGAAGCTCACTTGCACTTGGTGTGCATTCAAGACTCCCTGAGCACATCCTCTAGTTTAGTCTCATAAAAAAAGCATCAGTTTCATGTTCTTCATGTTCTGCTGTTCAACCAAAACCAACCAAAGGGGACTGATTGGGAAATTCACTTCAGAGGAACACCCCGAGCTGAATTAAAACATGAATATAGATGCACCTGTTGAGACATGCATTTTTTGTGGTCCATTAAGTTTTGACAAATGACCATATCTCAGTAATAACCACATGGAAGCTCATCACAGGCATAGGATTTGAATTTTTTCTGTAGTTACATTAGACAATGACAGAACCCCCCCAAGGACTTTAAGCATATATATGCTGAATGGTTTCCTTCCAAAAAGAGATAAATTATTTTCAGACTGAGCTTAATCACAGCTTACCATCTCAGCAGGTGCACCTCCACTGAAACTGGCTTGCTGCCCTCTTTACAAGATTCTGTTATTTTTATTGTCAAAAACTATGCCTAATTTCCATATTAGTCACTCACTGAATTACAGGGCATGGGATCCTGGGCACGGTCAGCATACCAGGGACACCAGCATCCCTGCTCACAACCAGATTACCCTGCTTAGCTGAAGGAGGAGATCCTGCTCTTGCCCACAGTCAGGATGATCTGGATGTAGAGGAGAGGACCCACATAGTAGCAGTGACAGGGCCCAGGCAACCCCCTTGCTCTAAGTGGGGCATAAGCATCACTTAAGTTGTTTCTAGTTTGTAGCTTTTCAGCTTCAAAGTCAAGTTAGCAAAATGGCTGTTGTTCTGAAAGCATTACACAGAAAACAATAAAAGCTTAGAAAAAAAATTGTTGACAGGGAACAGAAATTCCTCCATAAGCTACTATTGTGAATTCATCCCAACAAACCATTTTGATCATCACTACGATTTAGCAGCACCTGATTGCTCAGGGACATTATCTTGGCAGTGTCAACCCAGACTGCAGGCAAGCACCCAACATCATCAAAGCTACCACAGAAGTTAGTGTTAATTTGCAACACTGTGGAAAGGGCATGCAGACAGGAAAAAGGATGAAAATCACAAAAAGAAGGGCATCCTCTCATAAATCCAGATGTGGTCCCTCAGATCTTCCTACTGAGGCACACTGACAAAACAGAGCAGCGAAATTGCTGTTCTAGAAACACTCCTTCACCCTGGAAATTGTGAAATATAAACAGGATCAGATTTTCACTTTCACTTTATCCTTTTCACTCTCAGGAAACCAGTCAATATATTTTCTGTCAATACATTTTCATTGCAATGATGCAAGTTTTAACGTTTAAAAAAGTTTAAAAAGTGTTTGTTTTAAAGGATGTTAAAGAAATAGTAGGTGACAACCAAAACAGTGTCAGTTACCTGTTACATTTCAATCACTATTTAACTACAAAATCTTCAATCAATTCCTTCCATTTTTTTTCTAAGTCAGACACTCAGGTTGTTATCCTCTGACACAAAACAAAGATTTTACATTTTTGGATGGGAGAAATTAGTGCCTTGTCTTCTTGCTATATAAAACATCCCTTTTGCTATCGTCCCTTTTCCAAAGCTTTTAGAAAGCCTAGTGGAAGTGGGAGCATACCTCTCACATTTTCAAGACAGCACCTAAATTTTTATCTTACATATTCCAATAAGGCAGTTAGCATAAAATATTTTAAAGCACCACAAGACACAAATGTATCAGGGCAACTCATTGAGAACTGAAAGTCTCAGATACATCTCTCAGACAGCCACTGTTCTTATTCTTTCCTTCACCGATGGAATTACAGTAAGGAAAGAGTTATAAAATGGGGAATGTGACAGGTGCAGGTTAAGACGGTGTCAAACAGAGATGAACTGATATTTTATTATTATTTTAATAAATACATAATCTAACTACTTTACTTAGCTAGATGCATTGGTTCCAGTGTAATTCTTTCTATTGCTCATGGTTTTTGGTGCTATATGAGAGTAAATCCCTACCATCTAAAGCCAATAGGAGAGCTAATCTTGACTGCCTATAAAAGGGAAGTACTGTACAACTCCTGAGACAAAGGGAAGAGTGCCATTATTTCAGCTGATGTTTGGGATATGACAAATCGTTTCACAATGCTGAGGGTATTCTTAGGAAAATGTAAGGCCTACTTTCTGACCAGAGTTTTGTGTTGTTTCAAAACTGAGAGTACAAGAGCAAAAGAGGTACCAAAGAAAAAACAGGAAAGAAACAGTGCCTGAAATTTTATTTCACCTTTATTTTGGTGAAACAATAAATGATCATGGCTGCAGCTTGCTGCCAGTGGGAATAAGGACAGACTTCCCTTTCCAATACTGTCAGAAAGCTTGTCTGGGGAAGATGCACAACAGTGCCCAGCCCAAACCACAGTCAATAGATTCATATAAGATGATCTTTCTGTCAAGGCTCTTTTAAATAAAAAGGCTCATCCAGAATAGGAGGTAAAAAACCCATTTTTAAAGCACAAATCTTCATCAGTTTCTTTGAAGAAATAACTTATTTTCAACTGCTTCAGCATAGCAGCTCCCAGGTAAAAGCAAATAAGAAAAACTACCTCTAGAAATACTGCCATGAACTACATAGGTGTACTCACCAGTCACTTTTCTAGGAAGTTTCATGCATGTAAGGCGTTGCCTTTGAGACCATTTGCCACAATAAAATTAAACACAGCTGAAGGTACAAGAAATTTCTCACATATGAGAAAATTTTAAAACATTAATTTCATCGCAGTCTAAATAACCAGTCTGTGGAAAAATTGCACAAAATGTAGTTGACACTTCAAGAATATGGGATATTATTTTGAAGAGATGCATCATATTTTTTCAGGCAGTCTTGTGATATATTTCAGTCCCCACTTTACCCAAAATACTCATTGTTTTTGCAGTATGAGCAGTATATATGATATACTCCATTTCTTCTGGAAGGTGAAAAATATGCTAGGACATATGTACAGTCTTAGGAGAACATATTGAAAGTTATGTAAAAAGTATACTAAAAAATTCCACAATATAACAGTCAATTAGAACCAGGACTAGGGATTTTCTTTGTACTTCTGCTGCTCAGAGGTAACTTTTTCAGCAAAAAATCCTACATAGTGGTTTGAATTGGGATAGCCAAATCCTACTCAGCAGGTCCTTCTAGATTTTCTTAATTCTAGGCCTAACATGAGGCACTAAGGCTAGGAAATCACCTCTTTAAATCCTTTCCTGAAGCGGAACCATGATCTGAGTCTGCCAGGAGGAACTGTAAGACTCACCTCCTCACTTGAAAACAGAAATAAAAAGCATCCATTCATCCTTCTTTTTTGTCTATACCAGCCCTGTAACCCACCTTCAAAAAATTAAATTTATTGAAACACAACAATGTAACCAGCTTAGCACACAGGAGATAAAATGGTGATGCAAAGAGATAATGGTGTGTCAAAGGGTAGAAGAAATTCAGAGTTGACCTCTGCAAAGAATATGTAACTCCATGTTCAGACTTGGATCTAGACAGATTTAGTGGACGTATTTTATTTCTCTGTCAGCCAGTGTTTAAATGCGACTTCACATCTACCACACTTTGGTATGTGCATGCACAAATATGTATTAAAAATAATCTCAGGGAAAAAAGTGATAGTTGATGTAGAGCAATAATCCTCTGGCAGAACAGTTTACAAAAGACGACAGAAAGCAGGCAGCGCGAGTAAACCTCTGGAGAAGATGCCACAGGAAAATGAGAAAGCATAGCCAAAGAAGATCAGATAATTAGGGCACTGGTATAACAAACACAACTGAGTTACTAGTATTTAAAATAAACATAGACTAGATCATAAACTTACAGGTGTTGTCAATGTACAGTAAACTTGAAAGAAAAATCTTCCGTGACTAAGGATGAGTGAGTTGTGTGATCAGTTAAAGAGAACAATCTGAATTCAAAATAAAAATGTCCCCAAGACAAAAAATGGCACCTGTGAAGGGAAGAAAGGAAAAAATGTTATTAAAAAAACAAACCAAAACAAACAAACAAAACCCCCCCCCACCAAGTAAGAATTCTATGGAGTTGAGCAATAACAAAAAAAATGTTCTACAAAGTTAAAGCTACAGGGAGGAAAACACAGTCACTTTCTAAGAGGATCAAATGCTCAAGCAGCATCAATGTCAAGTGCTGAGAGTCTATCAGTCTTACCACAAGAAAAAATGTGCCATGTACACTTATTAAATTCCCAACACTGCAGTGCAAAGCTGTAACACCTTTCACAGTATATTAGCAGTATAACAACTGCCTCTGGAGGGGCTGAGAAGTTAAAAAAGCTAAAAATAAACATTTGATTTTTAAACTTTGCTTGGGCAGCAACTCCATACCATATTAAGACTTTAAATTAATGAGAGCAGTGATGTATACTAGAAAAAAATGGATTTATTGTATAAAAACTGTGGACCCATAGAGGGTGGCAATCCCTGTCAGAGCCCTGATAGTGACTCAGGATATAACTTTTCACCATATGCTTCTAGTAGGGTCTCTTCAACACTCTTGGCTTGGACTAGATGATCTCCAGAGGTCCCTTGCAACCATTCCGTGATTATTTCCCCAAAAAGGGAAGGGGAAGGAAGATGACACTGGCATATTTTAGGAAGTACACTGAGATCTATTCATTATACTAGACAGATAATAACTCAGTGTTAATAGTATTTCCATTAAGTCAAAGACTGGATGAGCAGAAGAGTCTTAGTTATCCTGTAGTAAAAAAGTTATAGGGGCACCAACGTTTAAACACTGCATTTCCGTGAGATTTTCATTTAGTTAAAAGAACTTCCAAGATTACTATAGCTGAAAGGAGTTGAGAATAAAAAAGAAACCCTCATTTGTTTATTGTGTTTAAAGTAAATATTGTTTGCTCAACTTCCTTGAAATATTGCCTTGAGTATTTATATTTGTTTCTTCCTGCAACAAATGAATGACACTTTGAGGAGAAAAATGTAAACCCAATGACATCTGCAAACATTCTGACTAGCATCTGAAACAAATGCTATTGTATGACTAACCCCCTACTTTGTTTATTCCCTTTAAAGAACAAAACAGGAATTCAATTTTAGTTTTGCTGATTACACAATACACTTACCATAAATTGTTGACTATCAGGTGCTAAGTGCTACTTACCTGCAAAACAAATCAAACAAACAGAGAGTTACTTAACAGCACAATGAACTACACAGAAGAGTGGATATAATTTAGGTGGCTTGATGATCATTCCTTTTTTGAATAGCAGAGTTGGATGAAAGAACGGAGGGAACCCAAGGATTCAGGGGAAAAAAAAATTAAGAACTTGAGCTGGAATACTGATGATGTAAGTGGAAAGCTCAGTCTCAGCAAAAGCGCTTTATGATTTCAACTTCAGTGTCCGCAAGGTGAAGGGAAAACTGCCAAAACTAAAACTTGTTTGCTCTGACTCTCAGAATTGCTTCTGTCCCACCTAAGACGAGCATCTGTAACATGGGATACAAGCTCTTTATGAAGTACAGTCTCCAGGGTATTTGTTTTCCAGACTAACTTCACAGGAACCATGAACCAATATTGTTTACCTCACACAGAATTTCACAATGAATTCATTAGCAAACTCCACTAAGGCCTGTACACAGTCACTAAGAGTTGAGTAGGAATAGGCCTATTACTGCATTTGACATTGCTGTGACTTGGCCTCGTTTTTTCTTCTAAAAACTTTTCTTCTTCTGAAAACTATAAACACCTGTTAAACTATAAGCAGCTGTTACTATCTCTCTGTCCAAGGTGACAAAATTGTAAAGTTGCGAGTAATTAATAGCAGTATCTTTAATCAAAGAATGATAGAAATGTTGGTTGGAAGGAGCCTCTGGACATGATCTACTCCAACTTCCTTTATTGGGAGTGCATAAAATTGGATTGATTCTTGATTTTAGTGTTCTTTGAAACAGGAATTTCAAACAAGAAGTTAAATAAAGGGACAACCCGTGCTTCATTGACAAAATATAATTAAACAGTTCTCAGTATGTATTACAGTCAGACAATGCATATTTTTATAGCAGAAACACTTATTGTGGTACTTGGAGATACAAAGGTTTGAAGGTAACAGAGTTAACAGCTTGCTCATTCAAACCCCAGTTTTGCAGGAAATTGTCTGAATACTCTTTGGTTTGCAGCATCTTTGACACTATTATACCAAATACACGTTATTTATCCCTTAAATCATAAAATGTATATGAATATGATAATTTTTTTTTTAAACATAAACCATACCATATCAAATTCATGCTTTTATCACATATACATGATGTCCAAATTCTAAATTCGTAGAACCATCCTGCATTCATACTGGGATCCTGGCAGCTTCCATAACAGAGAAGTCTGACAAGTTCATTTAGAAGTATTATCTATTACAATCCACCATGGCAGTGATTTCTTTGGCTTTGAAGATTTAAAATAAAATACAAGTTTGAACAATAAATCTTGTCAAAACCAAAATACTTATTTTGGGAGAAAAATAAATAAATAAAAACAGGGATGAAGGCAGTAGAAAGAGTGCAGCCTTAAAAATAGCAAGAAATTCTCTCTAACAGCTTTGCCGCTGATCACACCATAACCTTTGTTAAATGCATTTCATCTCAGCTCAAAATTTGAAACAGGTCTTGTGTGCAGTCAAAATAAATCCAGAAAAGTTTCATAGGCATATTCTTCTTTTAAGCCAAGTTTGTTGATCAGTCATGCTAGAGAGTATAGAAAAACAATCTTTAGATTCCTGACTATCAGGAACAGTTACTTTTCATACCTTGAATTCCCCATGTGATGTAAGGATATGAATACAATACACTATTCACAACATTATGACATGCTATAATTATCTCCATGGATGCCAGAAACAATTTTGACCATTGTGATAGACTGGGTACTATCCAAAAGAAACAAACCCAGTATATATTTTAAAATATATGGGTATAAGCGCACTATACTTTGATCACACTGACAAAAACTTGAAGAAAGCCAAGGGCAGCTGGGGCTGGGAAAGGATGATGCCAATTTAAACTTTAAGATTGACAGCTCTGTTTGGGATAAGGAAGGCTGAGTGAATGTTACTCAGCAAGGGAAAGTCACTGTGGAGGAAGAGAAGATGTAGGAGTAATATATTAAAAATAAATATGGAACTTGAGGGCATGTTTAATGTAAAGCAAGCCAAATGCTTTGCTAAAAAATGTGGCCTTTGTGGTCTTCTGAAACTATTACCATAATTTTATTTTCTCCCCTTGAGCTAAATTCCTAAGCAGACATTAAAATATTTGTAAATGGTAATTAGTATTCAGAAACGCATTTTAGCATGAAAAATAGAAATATGCCCTGGGGAGCTCAGCCTTGCTGCCCTGGGACAACTCTGTCCCCAGCACCAAGCCTGGGCAAACAACTTCCCAAGGCCTCGCACTGCCATGGTTCCAGGGGCACAGCGTGACACCAGTGCCCGCTCCTGCATGAGTGAATCCCGGGAAAGCCCAAGGAAAGCACCAGCAAGTGACAGTGAAGGCTCTGGGCAGCACAGACACACAGTTCTGCCGTCCTGGTGACACGGAGTGATAAGCGCTCCTTGAGTCTTTAAGAATCTGGAAAAAATCTGAACTTGCAAACCAGTTGGAGAGAAAGAAAAGCTGCTAAGAAAAACTTCTCCAACTAAAGTGAACTCTGGGAACAAATGTAATTTCCCAGGAGATCCAGCTCCAGTGTTTGCACAGGTCTGTTACTTACATGCTCCTTGTAATAATAATTCTGGCGCAGGGTGCACTGCTTTAAGGAAAAAACAAGACTCTTCAAATTTTACACATCTTCTCCAACAAAAAGCTGACTGGTACTTCTGCACCTGCTCCTACTCAGCACAAGCAATCAAGTACATGTGATTTGGCTTTACAGCCTTCCCAGACCTGCCTTTTCATAGCACTTCATGTCCTGTTCTTCACTCCTGCACACTGGACAAGTTCTGCTTCAAGCTGGCCACAAAAACGAGGCCAGGATTTGGCCTCAAGAATTTCCCAGTCCAAAAATTCCATTGACGCAGCAGTTCCTGCCTTCATGTGACGACAATAAAATTGCACCAACAGTGCAATCTGATGCCATGCCCCTGAGGATCACTTAAAACTACTGGCTTGAATCCTACCATGCACTCCAGGAAGGAGAAATGTAATACTCTCAGTGATCTATAGAGAGCTGTTGAAAAGCCTTTGCCCACCTCAGGAAAAGTTGCTTTTACTGGGTTTGGAAAGAGGGGAAAACAACACAATAACTGTAGGTGTTCTTCTTGGTTTGCTTTTTGAAGCCATTAATTGATCAAATGGCTAACTCATCATAGAAATATCTGGCATAGCTGAGTGAGGCTACAAGAGATAAGGGTGTGCTTTCAGTGAACAGGCTGTGATTCATTTTTTACCCATAAGAAATTACTTTACCCACATTTTGCACAGGCATGGAAAACCTGCACAGCTACAGATTTCTAAACTCACAAAGGAAGGTCTCCAGCTTCCAGGTTTTTACACATACAGGTATTCACACTTACAGTGTCAATGTCCACCAGGGCAAAAAGGAAAAGAGTTCTTTCTGTTTGCACAATAACCTGTATCTGTACAAAAACTTTCCCTATAAAGGTTAAGGAACATTCCTATAGCTCGCTTTCAAAATTCCTACTGTAATCCCAATAGAAAGCTGCAATATCTGGGCTTTACCAAAAATTTCTTATTAAAACTAACACTCTTCTTTGAGCCCAGAAGAGATCCCATGACCTGGTTTCTTCCACCTGTGCTCAGATAAAAGGATTTATTTCTTTGGACAACAAATAAAAATACTTTAATGTTAAATTCTGTTTTAGTATATATTTCTGTAATGCATATGTTATTTCTCTGATAGGACTGTATTTCTGCTTCCCAAACACACCCTGCCCCCCCAGTCTATATGTGCTATAACTGATCTCCTTGGCTGTATCTAAGTTTAATACACATTAATAAAATCTATTGCCTAAAAAGTTTTATTCACTTCCTAAAAATAGTGCTCCAGCTTTCAAAGGCATTTAAGGTGTAACTTCAAAGACGTTACACACTGACCTAATCAAAAGCTTGTTGAACCCAAAGTTTGGATCAAGTTTTTGGTGCTCAAAAGAAAAGCATTTTTTTAGCGTATTTCTTTGAATTCAAAGACATTTAATTCACTTCTAGAAATACATCTTAAACATAATTTTTTAGAAATAATAATTAAAAAATCAGGAATTAAGTAGTTCCTAAAAAAGAAATTTTAATGAACTTGCATCCACAAAGTTAGTGTTATGGTATGAATCAGAACTTTATTTCTTATCAAAGAACAACAATCACATCATTCTCTCCACCCATAAAATGTGAACAGCAACTGTTATTCAAGTATTGGTAATGGGTAAAAAAAAGCTTATATCAAACCTAACGCCTTTTGGAATCAATAGTGTTAAAAATAAAAAATTGTATTTAAATTTAAAGTAGATCTTGGTGTACTCTCGTTATACCCATACACTTACCATTAGCAATGCACTTCACTTCTTTTTTAAAAACATCTCTTGAAGTTATGGGGCAAAATCCTGGAATTCTTACTCAAACCCTCATTAAGTTTTGCTGGACCAAGGACTGTAGATTTTGAGTTTAAAAGAGAACCTGGACAGGACAATTTCTCCTGCCAATAGATCTCTTGTAAAACCTTGATTTCTGTTACAGGTCTGGCTTAATCTGGGTAAATTCTCAGATGGATTACAACAATTATTACTGAATATACAAACTCAGCTGATTAGCTTTAAAAAATCTGCATCTCTTCCCTATAAACAAGTTCTCTCCCTCATGCTGAAAGGTATTGGTGCCGGGATGAAAGCCAGTACATGAAAGGTGAAGCATGGTTGATCACCTTGCTTTCAGCTTTTCCCAGTATGGTGATGCAAAAGCTCCAGATTTCATTTTCAAAAACACTCCTTTCTCCAAACATCAAACACTCATTCATGTAACCAGCACAAAAACTACTTAGAAACAGCCACAATAAGAGCTGTGATCATACACGCAATTATGCACTACAAGAAACTGATGAAAGTTTTGTTCCAGAAGCTGGCAATTTTGCATGTATTTATCCGATCTGTGCTTTGGATAAAGTCATTCATCCCAACAAATAATCTCAGAAGTTCAGTGGTCAGCAGGGTTAAAAGTCTGTGCTTGTGCTAAAAGGTGGCATTTGAAATGCAGCAGATATGCTGTTATTTTTAGCTTTGCACAGTAATAAAAACTCCCAGTGACACAAAATACAATAATGTTGAGCTTTGCTTGGCAAAACCTGATCTAAACCAACACAACAGGGGTTCATACAACTTAGTGTGCAGTTCCATGAATTCAGGGTAAATACTCCTACGGATCAATCTAGTTCAAAGACTGGTTTTGTCTAAAAACTTAGAGACACTGCAGTCACTGTCAGTGACTGACCTTGATGCAAACATCAGCTGATTATCTGGCAGACATCCCCTTTTTGACAGGCAGCTTCTGTTTCTTTTTTAGCTGTATAAGCCTTTCCAAACCATCGATCATTCCATCTCTCATCAGCACGACTATTTTCTACTCTCTCTTTTTGAATTTTAAATACTGGAATAGAAACTATTCTTTTGATAACTTCCTTAATACTTTCCTGTTCCAAAATAAGCCTCTTCAATATCCTTTAATATTTCCATTCTTTTCCTTATTTTGAACTCATATGTCATTCATTCATCACATGCCTCTTACTATTTGTTTATTGATATTTCTGCATTCTGCCTAAGCCCTCTCACTGTTACAGATTTAACACTAAGTTGTTATTTTCCAGTAAAGTATCTGTTTCATATATTCTCTCATATTACTCTACTCCATCTATGGTCACTAAATACATAACAGTTTTAAAATTAAATAGAAAATACAGAAATGCTGCAACTATGGAGAATTTCAAATCATGACTTCATAATCACAAATACTAGAACCAGCTTTCAGAAGGAATTCACTTTAATTTAGTTTGCTTCACCAACAGGCCATCCAAAACAAAACTCTTAAGTGGGTTAAAAAGCACTAGCTAAACGTTCAGTTGCATGATTTGGCCTAAATTGCTTGTAAGGGCATAAAATTACACCAAATAAAACATACAAGTGAAAAAAATTCCGTCACTGTTCTAAGGAAATGGCTATTTTTGTTTAGCCATGGAAAAATACTCTGAGTTGGAATGCAGAGGGACCCAGTGTACACACTGAGTACACATAATTCGGTCTCTTTCACAACAGCTCTTCCTCACCAGAAATGCACATACAAAGATCATGCCCAGTCTGCTGAAACATCAGCAAGGTCCCTGGCCTACTGTGGGCTCCCTGAACTGCGACCTTTCCATGATGTGTCAAGCCTTTCCACAAGCATGCAAGGTGCAGGCACTGGGGAGAATCTGGAATTTGCCAAGCAAATTGCAGACACGCTGTTACTCCTGCCCATGTGCTCAGGAAATAACAGGGCACAACAGGATCAACCAAAATGCTACCATATGTACTGAAATGCCAAGCAAATTACTCCTGATCACCATGTCTACCCTGAAAAACACAAATGGCATATTGAGCAGAAGTCTGCCCCTGCAGACCTCCATGCCAAAGTCAGTCTGGTTTTGTTTCTGTTTCATGTATTTTTACAACTGCTCCTTCTGAACGCTGCTCCAAGGCCCCACCACGTTCTGGTTTAAAACATTTTTCTAATTAACAGTCTTCATCTATTCCTTCCCATTACACCTATTAGTGGTAATGAACTTACAGAGAGCAGTAAGATGCCTTTCAAAGTCTTCATCTGACTTCTCTGAACAACCAAACTCTTTTATTCCTCCCTATTCCCCATAATCAATCATTTTCATAGCCCTGCTTTGTACCTGCTCCACTTCAATTTCATCTCTAGCAGGACTTGAGCTGCATTTTAAAACCGTCTCTGGAAATTCCTGAGCCAATAACTTTCAAGAGCGCATTTGCCTTTTTTTTTCCAGCATGATATTAGTGGCTGGTGGTGGTGGGTCATGGTATGGCTTAGCAGAACACACCAGTACATACTGGTCAGTCATTTCCAGACTGGTGGAAATCTCTGGGAATGGTGGCTCACACTCCATAAACAGTTCTTGTTATCTGTCCCCAGCCACTGCAATACAGTTCTGTTGATCGAGTATTTTTAAGACAAGGTGGTCAGATATTGAAACAGCTTGCCCAGAGGAGTTGCAGATCTCCCTCCTTGGAGGTATTTAAGATTTAAGAGGACATAGCCCTGACACAGAAACCTGATCTAATCAGACCTGCTTTGAACAAAGGGCTGTACTAGATGACCTCCTGAAGGTCTCTTTCAACTTAAGTTATTCTAGAGTCCTTTTATTCTAGTGACTTGACCAGCCAGTTTCTTAAGACTGTTCAACTGTTACTATACAGAAGGTACTACTCTTTTCACCTACTTTGCAAGATTTAAGCCAGTGCAGCAATTTAATTTTATCCTCATTTTTCCTGCAACAATAAAGCTGAGGTTTTCATTTGTTGTAGGCTTTTTGTCCACTTCTTAAGGTCTGTTTTGAAGGTGGTTATTTGTCCAAGATATGGAGTCTGTCTTTACGTTTTCCCAAGAAAGGCCAGGATAATTCAGGGGTTTTTCCGGGGTTTGTACCTCTGACCTACGGAATCCTAGTCTGGCCCTATATTCAGTTCTTGAGCTCATCACTGTAGCTATCAATATGAATGAGACTCCTTAAAGTTGATGCTTTCAAAGTTAGAAGATAAAACAAATTACAGACCTACTTTTGTCCATTCAATCAATAAATTTAAGTAGCATTACAGGGAGTCTCTTCACAGACATCATCCTGGCATGCCTAAGTCTAGCCCAACAGAGCACAATCCCCTGCTAGCACAGGGGCTATTAAGTAAAGAAATCTCTTATATATCCTGAAATAACTGGGTTCAACCATCATTTTCCAATATATATTTAACAAGTAATACAGCATGGTTGTTGTACACTTATTGTGTGGCTGTGAGTCAGAGTCATATTCAAGGAATATAAAAATCACAATTCATTTTGCAGTATTTGTGATGCAGTGCATGAACACAGGTGTTCACTGAGCAATAACGAATGATGAGACTAAAAGCCAGACATCTGCACTGAGTAACGTGAGTAACTCGTTTGCTCCTCAAGAAGCACAGAGGATATGCACCTTTAAGCTGCAAATGCTTAACTGTGTCAGCTGTCAGGTGCATGTCTCCCCTCAACAATCTGCAGGATAGAGACTTGAACTAGTTCTGCTCAATCAATCACATTTTAGCCAGCAGGGAACTCTGTAGTCCACCGAGAGCATAATACCATGAACACCCACGCACACCTTTCACCTTAACCCTTCAGGCCAGGAAGCTAACCATTCCTGGAGGCAAAAGAGCCTGGTCTCGCTACGGAGTCAATAAACCCTCTGGTTTCATAGGATGTGGCCAGTTTGAATACAAAGGTAATTCCCTGCTCCCAGGTGGGTGGGTATCATACAGCGATACCACCAATAAAGATTACTTCAGCTGGTACTCAGTGCTGCGGGAGTTAGCACCAGCTGGCAGAGGCTGCTTTCTTCTCTTCTCTGCTCTCTCCAAGTACACTTTCAACAACTGGGAGAGCTGGCCCTCATATTATGCTTTCTGCTGGAATCTTAAACTATCTGGACCCCTTCAGTAATTCACTTGACTTCATTCTAGTCTGCTAATTTATTTGCTCCAGCTCTTGCGAGTCCTGAGAGCACACACTTCTTAGTATCTGAAATAGAGCTCTTTGAAATCATGCTGCCAAAATAGATGCACATACTTCTAGCTTGAAGCAAAAAGGTAACTAACATTCTAAAATTATTAAAAAAAAAAAATAGCACAAGGCAGGCAGTCCTTCCCTGTTGACAAACGTGTAAGACAATGTAGCAGACATGCACCTTTGAAAGGCAGGTGGGCTTTTATTCCTGGCAGTGCAATGAGAGAGGATATTCCAGATGTGGAGAAAACAACACCCCTCAAAAAGGGATTTGCAATGACATAGCACAGAGCAAGCCTGGAGCAAACTGGCACCATCTAGAAAGCTGGAAGAGAGCCAAACAAATTATGGCCCAGGCTCTTTGGAGCCCTGTTCCCCCCTTCAGTGGGAACTGCACAGGAAAAGGATGATTGTGAGAGGGTAGATGACGGGTATAGCCTTCATTGTGCATGGAAAGGGGTATAAATTACAATCCCTTGTGCATACAGAGGCAAAGCAAGGTTCACAATGCCTTATAATATTAAGCTACATTATGAAAATGACTGTTTACACTGGTTCATTAATGTTTGTACAGGGCTGTGAACATGCGAAGTGTAAAGTATCAGCACAGGCATCAGCATGGTATCTCAACTTTGACACGTTCATGAGTGTTGTAACAAAAGAAAACACACTTTACTCATAACAATTATTGCCCACGAAATATGGTGTTTAGTGTATTGTCTCTCTACATCATTTCTGACCACACAAAGTCAGAAAAGGGTATCATTAGTGTGTATTGTTAGACTGAGTAATTTATTCTTCCAAGAGACAATGTGTGCAATCATCAATAAATTAACAAATTCAACCCACTAAACTCACACATTTGGCACTGCGAGGATATGTAAGTTCTGTGTTGTTAAAACACCTTTAGTCAGATTTAGCACAGTGCCTTATGTTGTACTGTCTGGTGAAAGGGAAGTTATTTCTCATTTCTCTTTCTATTTTTTCTTTATTTTTTAATTCTTTTGTAACTCTAGCAGACCTCAAATCAACATGAGGTTTTAGGATTAAGTAGTGAGATCTATTGCCTAAGTTGAGTACCCCAGCATCTCCAAAAGTCACTTTTGTTAGGATGCCAGCTGGAGCAGTAAACACTATTAAGAGAAGAAATATCTGTCCTCTCTGCTGGGTAAAAGAGTGAAAGCAAGGGGGACTGCAAACAGATCTCCCCCCCAACCTCTGTGCCCTTGCAGGGCAGGCCCTTTCCTCCAGCCAGGCTTTCAGCTGAGCAATACCTGCTCATTTCCTGGATCAAAGCAAATCCTACAAGGCCTTTCTTCATGCCCTTTCAAATATCTTTCTGCCATCCCCAAAGGTTGTCTGTGTCTCTCTGCCTCTCCTGGCTGCAGAGGCAGAACTCACCCTGTGAACTTATCAGCTCTGCTCCAGCAGCCTCTCCTCCACAGGCTTCTCCAGCGGCAATCAGGGGAAGGGCAGCCCTGTGCCCCACAGGCATGTGCTGAAAGGGGTCACAGGGGCCAGGGCAGGCTTCCTCTCCCCTTAGCTACAGCTTGTTAGAGGAGCATGTGGCAGGAAGGGAACTGTTAAACTTCAAGCAGTTTAATAATGAAAAACCCTCGAAGACTGGGGTTGAGGCCAATCTCACTTAATACTTGTATTAATGACTGTCACAAAAATATAAAAACAAACAAATAAATTCCCTGAGACCTAAATGTCTGGAGGGAGGATTGGGGGTTCACATAGCAGGGGCTGGATTATCTTGAAGGGTAATAGAAACGAGATGAAATTTAATAGGAGTGTTCAAGGTCAGAAGCTTTGGGACTAATAACAAGAATTTCTGCTATAAACTGTGAGGTTGTCAGATGGAGAAGCTATGTAGGGAGAAGCATATTTGTAGAATATGGAATGTCTGAAAATTATCAACCATGAAAAGAGTACACACATCAGATGATGTATACTCAGAAGTGTGAGGGAAGATTAATTTTCATGGTAAATGCCCCTTTGAGAGCTGCTCCTTTGAAATACTACAGACAATGCCAACCATGTTCCAGAAAGAGTCCTTCCAACCAGAACAGCCTCAGAAACAGGCTTCAAAACCAGCAAGATAATGTTCTGATGCAACAGGACTAAACAACCTTACTTTTTACTCTAGCAAGACCAGGACAGGAAGGATAGTATTCCTGTCTGGCCATTTACCAGGCAAATTAAACAGTCCAAAAGGGACATTAAGCTAAAAGACACACAGGTATAGGTTTTAGAACAAAATAAGATAAAAATTAGTCTAGCAGAAGATTTTTGGAAGCACCTCCCCATCAGAGTCCCATCATCTGAGATGGGGTTTGAAAAGTTCATAGAAAAGTGAAGGTCAGAGGAACAAATGATGAAACGGGACCTGATTTACAGTAGAAAAACTACTTCCTATGTGCTACATATTGGCACCAAATTGTTTTCCTAGATTTTCCTCTGTGTTCCTTTGCAGCAAACTTTCAAAAAAATAGTTTACTCTTTTTTTAGCGTTGCTGAATAGCAGTGGCAATGTTTTTCCCCTCCATTTCTTGCAAAAGTGCCAATAGCTTTTTCACTTTTCACACCAACGCTGTGACACTGCATCTCTCAAACACCGGAAGGTACACCCGACAACTTGTACCTGCTGTACCCCACAGAACCTCTTTGTAACACAAGGAAGTAAAATGTGCCCATTCTGCCTTGCTCCAGCTCCCTCCCCTCAGCTGATTGTTATTATTTTTGTGATTTTCGAAAGAGTATGGTGCATTCCTTCAAGCCTGTCCTGTCACACTTCCCTAGCCTACAATGAGAAAGAAATACATCATCTGCCCTGCTTTCTCCACCCAAATGCCATTGCAGATCCATCCTTTCCCATTAAACAAGACCACTTGTTGTAGAGCAGCCCTGTCCTTAGCCCTGCACCACAGTAACTGCCCATGGGTTATCCTCAGCGAGAAAAAGCACGCAGAATTAAAATCAGGCTGCCAGGAACACTAAACCCTGCCTGTGAAAGACAAAAACTGCAACAAGGAGGCCTGAAAAAGTTGTATAAATAAGGCAGCAGCAAGTATTTTGAGGAATGAGTTAAAGGAAGTAAAGAAAAAGTGGAATAGAAGAGTTTTCATGATCTCAAATTCTAAAAGCACCAGAGACACACGCGGCTCCTCAGAGCTCTCCCTGTGCCTGAGAGTAATTTCAGGAAGCCAGCAACATCTCATCAGTGGTGCTAAGAAAAGTGGAAATGTATTCTGTGTTTTCCTTGACTAGACCCATGAACTACAGACACAGCTGCTGGAGAAGGACAGCCAACAGCTCCGAGCTCCAGCTTGGATGGTTCACAGGAAGAGCAGAAAAGCACCTAAATTGAATGGGCAGAAAATGAAAGCCTTCCCTCAGAGGGATGTGTCCACAATCCCCTGATAATAAACAGCAAAGACATTTCTTGAGAGAGCTGTTTGCTGTTGAAAATATTAATTTAATCAGATTAGGTTTGGTAAGCATTTAAACAGAAAAAACAAGAACATTCTTGTCAATTGGAACAATACTGAAATTGAAACGTTTCTATGCCCCTAAACCAGAATATTACACAATGCTAATTTTTCCAAGTAGAATGACAGAAGATTCAAAAATATTCAGCTCTCCTGGGGAATGGAAATTCCAGTTTCCAGTCAGCTTTCTCAGGTGTCACTGACAAAATTAGGCTTTGGATTGTCCCGATGCTTTAAGTTTGCTTTAAGTGGGCTCACAATATTTCTGCCTTTCACTGGGGCAAAAAAAATGCATTTATTATGTAACTATAGCAGCACTGACCTTTTCTGTGGCACCTGTCCAGGCCAGCTGTATTTTGTAGGCTGGAGACAAATGGTGCCTTCTTAAAAGTTAGGTGCCAACTGCTAAGCCATGAATTTAAATAAACAAAAAGACATTTACAGACCACAACCCAGAAGCATGATCACTTCCTCCTGACACTACATCTATTACCTGGACTTCGCTTTTCCAACAGCCCCGGACTCAAGCCCAGTACTCAAAGCTGCATCTAGTTTGTAAATAAAACAAGCAAAAAGCTTGATTTCTCTGTCTCCTTCTGTTAAAGAGCAAAGGCCTTTTTCACCTGCTCTAGGAGAACCACTTAAAAATTCCAAAGGCCTTACAAATTTGAGTATAAATGAGCTCCAAAAAAAGTTCAAGAGAAACAATTTTCTCACTTCTTTGAGGTTTCCATGTTAGAATCAGTCTTTCACAATGACTGCACATTAGAAAACTGAAATTGTTGCCAACACAAACACTACACTTAGATCACAATATGAATTAATGAGCTTGCTTTTCACCTTTATCTCCCCCTTCTTCAATGCTTTCCTCTCCCTCCCAAACAAATGAGCTGTGTTCCTAATAAAGTGCTTGAAAGGAAGGCTGGGAAATTTAATAATAAAAAGCTCTCTGAAATTAAGTTTCTGGCACTGCTTTAAAAAAAAGAAAATGTTATTACTTGGTCCTTTGCTTTTCCCCAAAGCAAATTTCAGTCCTTTGAGGACTGCACAAATATAAAGCAGATAATTTACAAACCTTTTATTCGGCAATTTGCCTGGTCCAAATAATCAACTGTAATAGGAATTGCCAACTGACTATTTAAAATTCTAGTATAGGAAGAGAAACTGCACATTGTAGAAAAAGAAAGTCTCTGTCTAAACTGTCAAATACTAGACTTTCAATGGGGCACAAATTGCTGAGCATTTTAATGTTCATAGGAAATAGAAGGGAGCATTAAGAAGTGAAAATCCAATGATAATTGCTGGAGTTCTTATCACATAATAAGTTTCCTAATCACAGTTCTTTTGCGCTTGCTGCACTGAAGATGACAAAGAGGAAAATACCAAGTTTGCCTTAAATTATTCAAGTCCAGGACCACAAATGAGAAAATATTTAGTGAACCAAACCCAGACTTTTTCTCTGCTCGTGTCTTATCAAAAGGAGTTATCAAAATACTCTTGACAATTTAGGAAACTAAAAAATGTCAACTAAATTGGTGAAAACTTAAACAGGAAAACAAATGCAAGGCTAATTCTCTAATTTTGCATCAGCTACAATGTTTTCAGGCTCTTTCTCACATAGCTCTCAAAAAACAGTGTACAAAAATTCAGGCTCCACTGAATTTTCCAGGAATTTTCCTGTTGCATTGGGTTAGGACTGTGCCATAATGCAATACTAATTCTGTAGAATCATTTAGCAAAGGACCCACAAGCTAAACCAGGAGGATCTGATACTGGCATACATAACATGGTCACCTTCCTTGTGAAATAAAAATGGGCCAAGAAATTGGATTTGGACTTTAGGCTGAAAACCTGTTAGGTCCTGTGCAAGTTTAAGTTTAGTCAGAATAAAATTTTGAAACCTGTGCAAATGACACCTTGACATTTACAGGCAGGGAGCTCGTTAAACTATTAATTTTTGACTGAGAAAAGTTGAGAAGAGGCATACATGTATCAGAAGCAGACAGCTGGCTCTGACATCCATTTTGCAATTAGTATGTTGTCTATCCAACAACAGCAAAGCATTCAGATGGATCAAAGGTACAAATTCTGCGCCATTTTTCACATGCTCAGAAAATTCTACTGGAAACTGTGCATTAAAGCGGCCAGAATTTTCAAAAGACTACAGATAATTCCTAAACAGCTTCTTCCAAATTTAGAAGAAATGATGGATGAACAGTTATTTTTCAATCACTACTTTAAATAAAATCAAAGGTTGAGACTATATAAGTGAAACTTTGACCCTATGAAATATAAAGAGAAGTTATGTATGCCAGAATTTAGGATTTAAATTCAAGCACCACTTCAGCCTTACCTACCAGATCACTTATTTGATGCAAATCATTAATGCAAAACAATACCTGTTTTATTCTTTTACCTTAACCCTAAAACTTCTAATCACTTTGTACACACGAAGTTCAGCAATGAAATATGTGTAACTAGTGTTACTGAAACATTCCACAGAATCTTCATTGTATCTTGATTTACCTCTCACATACAGATTTGTGAAAAATATACATAGAAGATTTTATCCGTGGAACTGTCTCCAACAGTAACATTAAAAGAAGAAATCTATGAAGGCTTACAGAAACCTCTTTTGCTCCCACAGGAAATGTCAAGATCTTCTGAATAACTACGAAGAATAAGATTTTTGCATATAGATTTCTGATTCAGCTACAAATAAGTTGCTGTGGTGTGACTGGACAACTCCCTGTGCTTTGAGAAGCAGCGGAGGCTTAGAAACAAAACCTCATTGCCACATTAAGCATGCTAAGTGTAGAAGGGTTAAAAAACATCATCTTCTCCCTTACAAGAGCAACATGGAAAGGTGCTTCCATGCCACCACTGCTGGCATATTTAAGGCTGTGGTGGGGCTGGAGGAATCCAAGCCTCTCTTGCTCCTACAAATGCCTCTTTCAGCAAGATCTGTTAGCACAGCTCTTGGCTGTCTTCTGTCTTGCAAGCAGTGCCAAGCATTTCCAAATCTTGTGTCTTTTAAACAGCACAAAAGACACAGTCTTCTCTGGTTTAGCTTAATTAAATCATGTCCCCCTGATAAAAGGTCAGGTTATGCCATTAAAAGGTTAAATTATGCCACATAATCAAATTAGGTTTTGCTGTGGATAGGCAAACTAAAGGTGCTTGTTTTTTTCCTTATGAACAGGAATTGTATATTTATACCAAGAGCAAAAAGAGCTCAGTGAAAACTGACAAAGTGTGTATAATCCTTGGATGAATTAGAAAAGCCAGAATCCATAAGCAGCTCTGTAAGAAGGATTCCCAAGTGGAGAATCTCATCCTGAATGATGCTACTTTTCAGAGGTGAAAAGGGAGCAGAGAGAGATTATCCCTCTTACATCTTCTTCGTGCCTGGTGTAAAATAAAGTGGGGTTTTCTGAAAAAAAAACAACAAAACAAATTAAACCATGTAGCTTATGGATTCACTATAGAGCTGAGCCGACTGTGCTGGGAGGAGAGATGCTCTGCTCCTGAAAAGGAATCATTCATGGCTCCTAGCACCAAGAGGAACAGAGTTTTTATGCACGCTTCCAGAGAAACAATTAACAGGGACCTTCAGCTTTACTCAGCTGAAAACATCAGAAAATGGACTTCTCTAGTTTTAGAATGAATTCAGAAGTAACCAAATAAAAAATACATCATGCAGTAGATTCCACATTTCTGGAGCCTGCTTCTGATACTCTTCATAGGAGTGACAAGAAGGGGTTGGCTGAGAAGAGCCAGATGTGTCCTTTCATTAACAACAGGCTGCATTTCACTTGAGAAGATGCCACTCTACCACACATCACCTGCTTTGACAACAATACAGAAGTCTGGGAGAAGTGGTACTTCTGCTTCCAGCACCATTTGAAGGATCCTCGACAGCTGTCAAGCAAGGACATGCACTTGAGGGCATGGAAAAGCCACCAGGACACAGCTTTGACGCTGATGTCCCTGAAGGGAGTTGCACCACACAGTGGGCTGTGCATCCCAGTGCCAGAGAGGACAGCAGCTTCCTGGGTCTCTCTCTGTCTTAGTGCCACTGCATGGGGGTGGCTCACCACAGCTCAGCACCCCTCCGACTACTGCACCATTCCTTTCACTGGAATGTTACTGTCCTACAGGATTACTTTTAAATTGCAGACCTCAGACTAACCAGGAGAGTTAAATCCTCTGGAGAGTGAGTGCAAATAGGATTACCTGCAACTCCCACTTCTCACCCAGCTGCACCACCATGGCTCCTCTGCAGTGGAACAGAAATCCCCACATTCAGCAGAACAGGCTGAACAGGATTTGGGGGGGTTATTTTCCTTTTTCCTCCGAGAAGAAAGGAAGTCACAGGTAAGAAACACTACTCGTTAATATTTTTATTCTGACTGTACACTTCCCTCTCTCTTCTGGTTTGTGACATTTCACTGCTGCTGCTGACTGAGGTCTGCCACACTTCCCCACAGAGGGGACAGCACATGTGAGCCAGTCTGGCAAAGACTGGCCCTTGAACACTCATACACCTCACTCAGCTCAATAGGGCTCTCCTCTCCAGCACCAGTTTTCATTCTCACCCCTATCCTGCAGCAGGAGCAGTGCAGTGCAATCCCTTAATCTATGGTGCAATAAAAATAAGTGCTGCTCACGCTGTTGCAAAGTCTCCAGGCAGCTCTACCTGGGAGCTTTCATACTACACTGACTGATTGGAGTTTTCATTGCCTTTTTGGACCCTTGGACACCAGCACCTCAGAGGATTATACTTCTGCTCATTCAAGCAATAAGAGTGAGTTTCTGGGTAAGCAGAAATGTAAATCTTCAGGGTGAAAGAGAAGATTTTTAAACAGAAAGTTATTTGGCTTCACTGAAATAGATGGTATAGCTTTATGTCAATTCCTGTACTTTTATCTACAGGGAAGATCACCTCCTACAGTCCTTTGAGAGAGACCCACAGCAACCAACAGGGAACAGCTGAAATTAAACATTCCTAATGCCTCTGGTTCTGCATTTAGCCTTCAGAAAACTTTGGGTTGGCCAGTTCAAGAAACTGACCTGAATCCAAAATCCAAGCCCAGAGTAAAGATGCAAAAAACCTCTGGGGTCCTTGGAGTTCAGTGTTCAAGACATCCTAAAACATTCTAGTTGTGGTACTGTTGCTGATGGACACATAAGCCTCAGAAAATGTGATCTCTTCATTCAGTGCAGTCCTACAGCAACTGGAGATTTTCTCATCTTCATTTCAGTCAATATTTCTTCTAAATCTTTTTACCCACATATAAAGTGGGGCTAATGTTTCAGAACTGCATCAGTCTTGTACAATAAGCAGCACTAACTACTCCTGTCCATAGAATTTGCTTATTATAACCCTGAATCTCCTGATTATTTTCATATTACTCTATACGGCTATATATTTGCCTTTATGTATCTCCTTGGTTCCTACTGTAGAAGTAGGAACTTTCCTAGACTTTCCTGTAAATAATACTTGTAGACAAAACAAAAGAAAGCAAAACAAAACAACAAAAAAAAGAAGAAAAAGTAGCAGTGAAATATTTTGTTAATACAAACAACTTAGGCAATAGGTTAAATTCATTCCTCCCAGAGGATGGGAGATTCCCCTCTGATTAGATTTCAGTGGAGTAGGAAGCAAACAATTAGATGATGGGACAACATCTCCCACTCTGGAAAGACTGTTTGAAGTATTTCAAATATTTTTTTAAACATCATTATATGATAAACAGATTCGGTTTTCAGTTTTTAAAACAATCTACTTAACTTTAAATGCAACTGAATTTCATTCATTCCACTGCTTAGAAAACATTTCTTTGTCTTAATACACTCCATCAGTGATAAGCAAAATTTGCCTTATATTAGTGTTGATTTATATTTATGAGTATTTATCTTAAACTCCTCCCTTCCAATGAGTAAATTTTCTTTATGTGAACATCTTCTGTATTATGGAACATCTACACATAAATAATTTTTTTTGCAAAACCTAAATAAGAATAATAACCTTGTTTTTGTAAAGACCACTACAAATATCTTGAATCTGTTGAAAACTGAAGCTAAAGCCATAGCATATATTCCTCTTAAGGAATCCTTCCTATATAAGCTGTGACACCACTGATTCTTTAGTTCAGCTGACTTAACAAAAAACCCCACTAAAACAAACAAACAAAAAACCACCACTTTTTTTATTATTATTAATTCTCTTCTGTGCACATAACCCAAGATGGCATTTTTGTCAGACAGAGGCAGCTGGCAGCAAAGTTGCCCATCTCTGTTTTGCAGATATTTGTAGTTGCCAGCTATTTGGAAGAGTCCCCAGCCTTGTCTCACAGCAAATCAGGTTGTGTACCCAGCTGGCATCAAGCCACAGCCATTATGGCAAACTGCAAAAGACTTTGAAGAAGGAACAGATTTTCACAGAAAGACAAAAAAAAAAAAAAAACCAACTGGACTGTGAAGTGCAAGACAAAAATTTTAAGGTATTCAGAATGAAAACCTCTGCAAGAAGATCTTTTTGTACCTCTGGATTTCAGAATATCATCTAGTTTGGGATCATCTGTCCTTTCAGTGGAAGTGTTACCAGCATGCAACTGGGAAAGCTGTCTAATCCAATCCACCTGATCACATTAAGAGAATTAATAGCATGTCCTTGAGCTCTTACCTGATTCTAGACAGATGATGTTTTAATAATAACTTCTTTAGGACACTCAAAACTTCACAGGACCCTAAACAAGTGAAAGTAGTTTTGAAGTAATGAACTTTTGTGGAAACAGCTATAGCAAATCTTATAATCTGATGAACTCCTAAAGAGCTTTTACTGTGCTAGCACATAGTAAGGAGATAAAGAAATTAATACAGACATATTGATTAATCAGCCTATTTGACAGCAGCTGGGGTGATGAAGATGTCAGTCCTGCACCCTGGAGAGCACACCCAGCAGTGAGCTCAAAGGGAGCCCCAGCACCAACGTGCCACCAAGGGAGGGAATCAGGCACACCAGGCAGCACCTTCTTTGCCACCACCAAGACTCCTCGCAGGGACTGCAGAGAAATTTGTAGTGGGATCTCAGCACCAGCTGTGTCAATGGGTGCACAAACATTCAAAAAGAACTGGGAAAGAAACCCTGTACTAGAGCATCATGGATGTAATAACCACTTATTTTGGCAAAGCCACAAAGAATTCGAGCAAGCCTTCAAAATGTTATTATCAAAGCAGGGGCAGGAATTACAGGGGCAGGAAGCCACTGAAGGAACAGGAGCCATCTAGAAATCACAGGAAACAGAAGGCAGAAAGCCATAAGAATCACAGTGCTGAAGGATAGTGAGAACTCAAAGTAAAAAACAAAATTCCAATTCCTGTCCTCATACTTGGCCATATTTTGAGCCGCAGCTGCTGATGCTCACTTACAACACAGGGGAAGATTATTTTTAAAGAAGAAACTTCCAAAACTATCCAACTGTTCCTAGAAATTTTCACTATTTTGCAACATGTTAGTCAGAATTACAAATCAGCTTTGCCATTCATACCCTGGATTGTTGTTTTCATGGGCTGTCAAACTGTCTGTCTCTGTACCTTCACTTACTGATTCACTTGTCACTTGTCTTAAAACAAAACAGCTTAAAAATCTTGATTTACTAGGAAGAGTAAAAGGAAACATAGAACAACATATTATGAAAATGCCTTATAAAGCATGTTACAAACCTTCAGTTTATTGCTTAAGGCATGGCACCAGGTGTTCCATGCCCTGAAGCTGGTGAAAAATCTCTGCTATGCTGCAAAGCACATCAGCAGTGTCAAACTCTGAACATAAGCATGGTTCATCAGTTATTTAGTCAATCTAAAAGACTCAAACTAGAGTGTAGTGTAAGAATGAGAGTGTAGATCAGAAGCATGACAAAGACCTTATCACTCATTCGAGAAAATTATTTGAACTGCAAGAATCTCAAAGAGAGATCATGATTTTGGCGCCTAATCACTGGCCTAATAACTGCTCTAATTTTAAAACGTTAGTTAGCAATGTTTGTTAGCTGGTTTTGGTTGAGTTCCACTTGTCTTTTTTACTGATCCTTTCTCTTCTGCCATAAGATCAGGGTGAGATTAGGACATAACTTGTATGGGACACTGCTCTGTTCCCACTTTGGGGATGCTGCAGAGTGAATATTTTGGGATTCTGAAAGAATCAGCTATAACTCAGAGTAGTAGAATTACTGTGGGAGTCCACTTCAGTTTGCTTTTTGTAGGTGTTTCACTCCCACCCCATCAGCTTTCATCAGCAGATATTAGCTTTTTTGCTACAGGTAGTAATAATAAATTTCAACTCCCCTGGCCTTCTTTTCAGCTAGCACAATTTCAGTGTAATTCTTTAAATCCTCCCTATACTGATGGCCATTTTGGAGTCCATGGGGCAGGAAGAATCTCTTCTAACCAGGTAGACCTATTCCATAAATCTCCCTTTACCCACCAGTCTGAAACAGTGCTGCACACCCACCTGGCCTTTCTCTTCTTTCCCATCCTCTTCCCTTTCACACACCAAAAGGTCCAAACTGTGCTATGGGAACTAATTTTGATAACTGAGCTTTTAAGCCATTTGTAAAACTAAAGCCAGACTGTCCAGCGTGCCCCACAAAACTTTTTTGCAAACATTTCTTCTGTTCCTTCATCCAAGCTACAGACAGGAGTCTGAAACAGATTGTAGGTATTTTCTTTATTTTACATCAACTACTATTGATGTTTAAATTGCACATCATGTTCTCTCTACCACAGGCAATGTTTTAACTGCTCTAGTTGTTTCCTGGTCTTGCTTTTTCAGAACTTAATGCCCCTGTGGTACTTCAAAAGTGACTCTGCATTTTCAGATGAGTTTTGCACATGCATCCTGCAAAGGCAATCGCAGGCAGTGCACACAGAGTGCCCAAACCAGCAGTACATTGCAACACTCCCACACAGCAAGGGAAGAAGGCCAGGTGCATCTCTAATTTCCAATCTGCAAATGAAGCATGCTGTTTAATTTTGTGCTATTACATCATTTTCACTACACCATGCATCTTTAAACTTTATGGGATCCTAACAACATTCTGGCTTCAGAAATCCTAAAGGATTGCTAAACACTGCTGTGGTACAACCTTGCCCAGACTGAAGAGAGCACCATTTTTCAAGTTTTCTAATTGATCATACTCAGGAAAGATATAATCATAGTTACCAAAAGATTTAAAATGACACAAAATTAGTCATTTCTTAGTCCAGACTGCTTGACATTTACAAAATTGGCCTGATTTAAAAGCAAGGAAAAAATTACCTTGAGGTTATCTAAGCTCACAAAGTTATTAGCCTGAGGCTCACTGAAGAATGGTAACACATTCATTAACTCCTAACATGGCAAAATAGTTAAGGTGAAGAACACAGTCGCAAAATCCTCTGCACCCCATTTCTATTTAAATTACTTATTGTTTACCAGCTGCCTAACTGCCCAGCCTGCAACACACTGCCTGCTTCAAAACCCAAAGAGGGACTGGGGCAATGCAGCTTCACCTTAGCAGACAGCATTTGGCAGGACTGCCCCACTGCAGGACTTCTTTGCTGTTGCATGTCTGTGTCTGCACTTGTCATGCCAGAGCAGGATCTAATTTGCCTGCTTCACAAAAGGTTCTGGAGAAGCAGCAGATGCAGTAACATCATGCTTAAGCAATTAAAAAAAAATACGATTTTTGCCATTTTCTGTGAAAAGGAAGTGAAGAAAGCTATTTTTCTATCAGTAACAAAGCCAAGATTCCTGGTGTTTTGGCTACTGGTTCTTATCAGCTCACTTGGACATTTTCAAGCTGTCCTCTGAATCGTAAATGTCAAAAAACTTACATCAAGCAAGAAAACATAAACAGAGTTTGCTGAACTTGGCTATCAGCGGGCAGGAGATGACTCTTAGCTCTGTATTTTATTACTACTGTGCCCAAATCAGCCACACACATTTCTGCCGCAGCTCTTGAGCACGTCCCACGCGGCTCCCCCCAGGCACAAGTCCAGGAAACTGGGCACTAAATATCTGAGAGCTCTCAATGAACACCGAAGTGGCAAAAATGACACTTTATTGCAGCTGACTGACACTTGTAGCCCCAGAGACAGAGCAAAATTGACGAAAACACCAGAGTGGTGAACAGGGCACAAAGAAAACATTTTATTTGGCCAGACTCTGTGGAAGGGCAAAAAAATAAACTGGTAAGTGAAAAGATCTCCACTTGATGACAAGTTACCCCTCGGCCCTGAACCAGTCCAAAAGCAAGGCTAGCTTTATTGCATAATCACAGAAATCATCAGACATATTGGGTAAGTTTGTTTACTGTTTTGGAAAAGAGCTTAAAATGGTATCAGATCATGTTTTCTTCCTGCCATTCATTAAGCTCTGCCTGTCTCAGAAACTAAATAAGCAACTAAGTTAATGATCCTCAGAGAGATTTGAACAGAACTGAAACAACAGTACCCTCTCCCTCATCAAAATACAAGATTTCAGCTGCTGTAATAAAATATTCACTATGATATTAGTGAACCCATGATATTCCCTGGGTTATATTCACTAAAAACAATGCCCTAAATTCTATTTAAATATAGTGCTAGAGCAAGAATCAATTGTGAAAATTTTTATATAAAATGGAATAAAATAGTAAAATCTTGCAGCAAATCCGCTTGCTGCCCGTACACAGTCAGATTGGTTGAACAGTCTGCTGGTTGAAAGAGCAAACCAAACTTTTTCCTTTTATCAGCAAAGCTGAACTAGCTCTCAAGCCATGAATGAAGTCTTTCTGCCACTTTTGCTAACACCTTTTTAACTACGTTCTGGCTGAGTCCACTTGCTGGACTTGAGGTCACACCAAAAGAGCCATTCTGCTTGCCATGAGTTGGCAGGGTGGAAGAGACGTGGCACAGGGATACCCACATCCAATAGCCACCACCTCCCCTTCCCTGTTGGACACACACCTGGCTCCACTTGCTGTGCGTGTTGCAGGAGTTATGTGCTTTAAGCTGGGCTGGAGTTCAGCAGTCATGTGTGCCAAATTTTGTTCTGGATAAGTCATAAATCAACTCTGGCAAGCACGGATATCAAAACTTTGTGTTGAAATTTTGGCTGGTCCTCAAAGAAACAAGCAGCTTAAGAATGCCATGAGTTCCTATGTGTGACTGATACATATTTTAAAGCAGTTCTACACTGCAAAAATTCCTTACAGAAACCTTTGGTTCTAAGGTATTTCAAATATTAGATTAATAGAGAACATAAAAAAGCAGAAGGCTATCTGCTAGTTTAATTCCTAAAAATTACAAGACTCTATTAGGTATGCCTGCCACAAAATTAATGGATCCATAGTAGTACTTACACTGTAAATTTAAAAATTCCTTAATTATCCACAGATTTTTAGTACATTCAACAGTATGTGTTAGAAAAAGAAACTGAGTTCAGACTAAACTTTCTATCACAGCCTTTCTTAAAAAAAAAAAAAAGAAAAAAGCAATTAGGTAAAGAGACTGACAGCAAAATATAACATACTGCAATTGTTCATCTTATGATCAGACATTACCTGATAGGAACATACTCATTTAAGAGAGCAACACTTTTTCAGCTGCCCAGAATATGCACACACAAAAGGAAATGCTGACTGCTTCAGTGAATTTAATGGTTCATCTCTAGGCTCAGAAGTTGACAATCTCTAAGAGCATCTACCATGGTCATTGCCACATTGCCATTGTATTTTCTTCATCTGGATGTTTGAGCAAGTTCCCAGTTACAGCTTTGCTTGTTTTCCACGAGAATTAAAATTTCAATGCTAAAAGCTATAGTTTCTCTTGTGCAGAAAGACTTCCCACACTCTGATTCACCTACAATTCAGAACTACCACATGACTTCCACTGAAATGTCAAATCAGAACGATGCAAAATTAGCTCACTGTTATCTTTTTCTAGATGAGGACTATGCTCCCCAAAAGAGTATGTGATCTCATTACATGAGTCCCATGTCTACAAGATTTTCTGAATGAATTATCACTGATTAAGGTGTGATGTAGCATGCAAACTGCCAGAGGCATCTGAAAAGCCCTGCTGTCGGCTGATGCATAACTCCCTTCAGTATTCAAAACAAAAGTAAGATCAGGTGGGCAGAAAAGATGCTTTCTTCTCATGCAGAAATGTTTTATTGCAGTTCTTCTCTCTACCATATTACTCCTTCCTAGAGCAGTTCATAATTTGTTTTTCACAAAGCTGTCTATAATCTGATATCCTAAGTATATCCAAAGGTCCCCCTACCCTTCTGCCACCCCCTTTCACTTTCCTCCCCCTACACTTCCTGAGCAATCACCTTTCAAATGGATACTATCACAATGCCTCGCCTGTACTCTCTTTTCAGCTAAAAATCACTGTTTCATGATTTCTCAGAAATCAGTGCCAGTGCTCCATCTCCCATTCCTGACCTGTCAGCACTGCATGGGCAGTCCAAAACCACACAACTCCCACACGGTGCAGCTGCAAGGCTGTGTGGAGCATGTGTCTGTGGAGGCAGAGGGAGAGGAATTGAGGTAGATCGCTGCCTTTTTTCGATACTTTGGAAATGGATGACAATGTGCTACAAGCTGTTGTGATAATGAGCAAATGACAGGCATATATAACAAGCTCACAGATAAGGGACTGGATTTTCTATTAACCCCTTGAAATGTTCTTCAGTGGTAGCAGAAGAGAAAACCTCTGCTAGGGAGAAAATAATTTAAGTTGCAAGAGTACCTCCAACAAATGATAGATATTGTTATGCATTCCTATATATAGCAAGCAGAGCACGTTGCCATGCCACACAAGCAATGTCTCCTGATGTGCATTTTTGGGATAGTGCTAATGGCATGACTGCAATTCTAGGGCTGTTGTTCTCAGTCACTACAGTAGAAAAGCAGTGGGCAGTGTCCCACCTGAAGGTACCATGACACTTTTTTGCCCAAGCCAGGGGTTAGCATGGCATTCAAAAACACGAAAGTTGAATTTCCATATTGATTAAAAAAAAAGATTAATTGTACATTGGGATGACTGTACATACTGTGCATGTAAGGATAAAATACATAAAAAACAGCACAGTAATTAATCTTCCAAATCAGATTACAAAGATAAACTCTCTTTAGATTATCCTCATCAATATATATGAGAGCTGTAAAATCTTTTTGTAGCAGAAATTCAGGTTACTAACTCCTCAAAAAAAGACTGTCGTTGCTGGCTGTGTTTCCTACTAGGCTAGCTTTTGGCCATGTCAGACTTGAAACACAGTAGAGAGCTTTCATTTCTAAAAGTCCCATTGCTACAGTAACGTCTTTTCAAATGTATCAGCATATTTTAATATACAATAATTCCAGCTAATTACTTACAGAGCCCTGGCAGAGGTTCTGAGAGGGCAGCTGCAGCAAACTCATATCCCTCGGGCCCAGGGGCGATGCAGGACACACCAAACAGAGAACACCCACCTGCACATCCAGCAGCTTCATCATTCAAACCATGGCACAGATGAACAGAGTATGAGAACCAAAGCAGAACTGTAAAAGCCCAAGAAAGCTCTCTATCACAATTATCATTTCTTTAAAAGATAGATCTTTCCAGCAGAACCCTCAGCTGAATAATACAGAGTAAGAAATGAACAGCAGACTTCCAAAAGACAGCTATGATAATGTATTTTCCCAAGAATTAATATCCCTGCTTTCTTAATGCATGAAAATGGCAGCCACTACCAAATGCTTTCAGTACTGAAATTTCAAGTCAGTGTTTTAGGCAATCTTTAATAATTTTTGGTGTATTTAAAACATTGCATTAGCGTCCCTATCTGTTTCATTATGAGAAACAGGGTATAAAGAGTTCCAGGATGCAAGAGCCCCTTCAACTGATAAAGAATTGTGTTCTTTAGTCAGTTGTATGCATTTTGCTTTGACTTTTATATCTAAACATGTAGTTTTTTCCTAGTATGTATCATCCTAAAACAAAGCATTTTGTATCACCTAATGAGATTAATGGACAGCAAATTCCAGTATACTAAGTAAGAATTATTAAAGAAAAACCCTTTCTTGAATCGGACATCTCTTTTGCACGAGGAATTCTGATTTTCCCTGATTACGCAGATGTTTTTTGTCTGAATTTCCATCCTAGCATGGCAGCAGCCAGCAGCTGCTCTCCTGTCTGAATATGTTGCTTTGAATGCAGCCTCTAGTGAAATACACACATGAAATCTGACGCAAATAGAATCTTGAGATATAAGGAGTCATAAAGGAGATTTGATGGGCTTTAACTGCAGCCAAATGATACACAAGGAACATACTCTGCAATAACATGTACCTCGTATGGATCCTATTTGCTTACCCATGATAAAGTGGCAACTTAAGCTGCGAAAATTACTGCCATCCATCTCACCCCATGCATTCACATGCTTGGGAAGCGTAAGTGAATATGCAGCTACGTGTTTCGCAAACAAAATGTTTCTCCTAAGTTGAAACACGGAATAATGCATTTCACAAGAAATGATCAGGCAATGCATGAAGGCCTGGCATGTCTCCAGCCCATCAGAGCCCATCAACCCTGCTTCACACTGAACTCTTTTGCTTTGTAGGCCAGAATCAGATCCACGGTACAAACACAATACAACTCTGAAGCCAAAAGGGCAGAATTTATTCCTTAACTCAATATTTACTTTGTTTTATGCCACAAAGGCACCTCCTATTGCTATTTTTCTGTGCACTGACAGTATTTGTTCTGTCATCCCACAGGATCTCACTGATCTCACAGTGTGTTTATATGAAACTTGATGCGTGAGGACCACATGGGCATATGTCCTATAATGCAGATTTATAAGTGTATATATATAGGTTAATTGAACCAGAATAAACTCCAGTCCCCCAGCAACAGTACATACCCATGAGGAAAGTGTATGTTCTGCAAAACAGTGCTTGTGACTTTTAAAGACTGTTTTGTTACATTTTTCTTTTTATTTCAGGATATTTCTTTGAAATACTTCCTTGAAATATGAGACATATTTGCATTACTTACGTCACTTTCCCTTTTTCTCCATTACCAGTTCTTTATACACTTCTATCGCATTTCTATTTGCATGATATCTCTTTAAATCTGATACTTCTTTCACTCATTTGTTTTTTTATCTCTAATATTATCATCAGACTTTCATTTTCTGCCTCTGGTTCCTTTCTTTATCTACTTTGCCACAGAGAGACCATAATCCCACATTATTAATTATCTGACAGTAATATTGAAGAATTTATTGCTGCTTATGTAATAGGAAAATCTAATTATTTTAATAAAGATATTATTGAATCCATCAGGTGAAACCTTGGTCTGATTTTTTAGGACATTAACTCAGCAGAACTCTTACAGTTCCAATCTCTGTGACTGATAGTAACATGGCAGTGTAACATACTCCTGCAAATCTATAAGCAGGAACAGATCCCAAAATTTTGCCCTAAGAGCCAGACACTAGTCTCTGTATATCTTTTTGTGAAACAGAATTAGTTACTGAGACATCATATAAATTCAGAGGTCCAGGGACTGGCAGAGATGTTTTCATTTGTCAGTTGGGACAGAAATTTAAAGCTGGTTTTGCCCTGAACAAGTGACAAGATATTTACAAATATTTCTTAAAGAAATAAAAGAACGCTTCCACCAAGACACAGTTTCTCATTCTAATGGCCTGCCTGTACTATCATTGCTTTCAAAATGAAAAGTACACAACACCTACTTTTATATTAGTCTGCATTTATTGTTCTCTTGTATTAGATGAACAATTCCTATGGACATTTTCACCAAAGTTTCTCAAGCACAAACCATGTGGGGAAGCTTATTATTCCCATTTTACAAATGAGAAGACCGTGGAACTAACATTTTGTGTGATCCCACAACTCAAGAAAATGATGACTCGTTTTGCCTTTCATGCAAGCACTGGCCAGAGCCTGCCTGCAGTGCACAACCACAGCTGCTCCAGGCTCTGCCTGTGCCTGGCCAGCTCAGGAACCGTGGGATGGCATCCACTCTGCAGATTGGTACAGAGAAGGCTGGCACATACAAATCCTGAAACTACACATAGACTTATAAATATTTTTCATGGAAGAAAGAAGGATCTGTTTAATCAATAGACAAACTGCACAAGTAAGTAGCAAAGGCCAGTCCTGTTTAGCATCTTTATCAAATTATCTGGATGATAACCCTCAATAACTCTGCAGGTAACACTAAGCTCAGCAGGAGTGTTGATCTGCTGGAGGGTAGGAGGGCTCTGCAGAAGGACCAATGGGCCAAGGACAGTGGTGTGAGGTTCAGTAAGGCAAAGTCTCAGGTCCTGCACTTGGGTAACAACAACCCCCTGCAGTGCCACAGGGTGGGGACAGAGTGGCTGGAGAGCTGCCCAGCGGGAAAGGACCTGGGAGTGCTGGCTGACAGCGACTGAACGTGAGCCAGCGTCTGCCCAGGGGGCCAAGGAGGCCGATGGCATCCTGGCCTGTACCAGCAATAGCGTGGCCAGCAGGGCCAGGGCAGGGATTGTCCCCCTGTAGTGGGCACTGGCGAGGCCTCATCTTGAATCCTGTGTCCAGTTCTGGGCCCCTCAATTCAAGAATGACATTGAGGGGCTGGAGAGTGTCCAGAGAAGGGTAACAAAGCTGCTGAAGGAAATAAGTCATACAAGGAGCAGCTGAGGGAGCTGGGGTTGTTTAGCCTGAAGAAAAGGAGGGACCTTATTGCTCTCTTACAACTGCCTGAAAGGGATCTGTAGCCAGGTGGGGATTGGCCTCTTCTCCCAGGCAACAAGTGACAGGACAAGAGGACATAGCCTCAAGCTGTGCCACGGAGGTCCAGGTTGGAAATCAGGAAGAATTTTTTCAATGAAAGCATAGTTAAGCATTGACATGGAACTTCACAGAGCCACAAACTATGCTGAGTTGGAAGGAACTCACAAGAATCATTGAGTCAAACACTTAGTCCTGCATCAACACCCCCAAGAGTCACACCATGTGCCTGAGAGCATTGTCCAAATGCTTCTTGAACTCTGGCTGGCTGGGGCTGTGACCACTTCCCTGGGGAGCCTGTTCCAGTGCTCAGCCACCCTCTGAGTGAAGAATCTTTCCCTAATAGCCAATATAAACCTCCCCTGACACAGCTTCAGGCCATACTCCTTCCTCTTTTGCCTTATTTCCAAGAGAAGATTCCTGTTCAGCAAAGCCAGACTTGTTCCTTGCCTGCTTGACTTCTGACATTTGGGAATTGCCTATTCCTGTGCCCTTAAGAGGTGATGTTTAAAAAGTGATCAGCACTGATGGATCCCAGCACCTGCAAAAACATTTTCCCAGGCGACCTTACTCACTATTTCCCTGAGCATCCTGAAGTCTGGTCTCCTCATGTCCAGAGTATAGGTTTTGCTGCCACTTTTCTTCTTTTCAACAGAGATTTTAAACTCAATTGCTTCATGGTTCTTGTGGCCAAGACAGCCACCAATCTCCACTTCGCTCATGAGATCCACTCTGTTATGCTATGGTTTAGTTGATGTGGTGGTGTTCAATCAAAGGTTGGACTCAATAATCTTGGAGGTCTTTTCCAACCTTAATGATTCTGTTATTCTAACAGTGAATGAATGGAAGGTAAGGAACGATTCACTTCACATCTAAATACTCTTTTGGTGGAATTCCCAGAGAAGGGAGAAAGCACGGGGAAGCGATGGAGAGATGTTAAGTCAAGAGCCCAAAGTGTCAGCACAAGCAAGACCTGAAGCGTTTCATGTAGCCACCTTTGAAAGTATCAGGGCCTGGGCATAGCATCAAAAATGAAACATCAGATCATGCAATGAAAGAAAAATTATTTACTACTTTTTCTTCTTCTGTGGATGCAGAGACAGATAAAGTAAAGAAATCTATATTAAAACTAAGGCTAATTGATTTGTGAGAGGGGAGGAAAAAAAAACCAAACCAAAAATAGAATCAGACTTCAGTACCCGGACAGCTTTCACATTGATATACATAGAAAAAACCTGGCAGACAGAGCTACTATAGTTTCCTCGAGATTGCTGAGGGACCTGGCAAACCAGCAGGAATATCACCAGGACAGGTTGTCCCTGACAGTTAGCAGGCATAGTGATTCAGCACAGACTGTCAATTAAAATCTTTGTATCACATTTTGTATCATCACAGCAGCAGGCCAGAATTGATACCCAACATTTAAGACTGAAAAAATGGTTTTAATTATTCTGAATTAACAGAGAGATACTGTTTATAAAAGATTTATTAAAAGCTTTCAAACAGAAAACGAGGGGGAGAAAAAGGGCTGGAAAAAGCACTATTCAACTTTAACCTGTTCCCTACGTTTTCTGGATTTGGAAATATGTATCACATAACATCATTATATGAGAATATCTCAGTGAGCTGTTCTTGTATGCTGATACTACATCTAAGACATTTTGGGATATTTGTAATTAGTAGCAGTAATAGTAGCAGTAGTAGTTCCTTTTGAGGAGCACTGTGTCCTCAGATACCGGATGGGCCAAGACTTTGAACTCGGTACTCATATACTTTTTATATCCTTTATACTCATCATCCCCGGCTCAGACCTCAAAGCCTGCTGCCCAATTCCCCAGGTACAGGAGCACAAGGAATGACCCCAGGACCCAGACCCTGACAAAAAAAGGTAGTTCCTAAATATAACACTACCCTGAAAAGAATGTCTCCCAAAAGCAGCAATACCAGCAAGATCAGGCTCAGCAAGCACAGACAAGAGTCCCAAGGCCAAAGCAACAAGGAGACACCACTCCTAGTCCCTGTATGTGGGCAGGACTAACCCTGAGCAGGCAAAGGCAAAGGCATTTTCCCCCCAGGTATGACAGAGAACTTTCAAAAACAGCTTTGGATAATTAAAGGTGGGCTGTGATTCTTGACTCCTCATTGGACTCAAGAAGGGTACGAACACTGGTATGATACATGCAATGAATGAGAGAGAAGAGGATACAAGTAGAGAAGATAAAATCATTGTCCAAAATATCTCTCCTGGGTCCTTATCCCCCAGGTATACATAGCAGCAGTGCAGGGTACGGAAGCTATAAGCTTTCTGAAGCTAGAAAATGGATGGTGATGAATGTTTACATTTAGTAAGCAGAGGGGGGAAATGGCAGAGTGACTGCCAGCACTCATTGGGCTGGTTTGAATTGCTTTTCACCAGCACTATCAGCTGAACAGAGCTGTGCCGAGACACCGGGAAAGCTATTCGTATAATAGCATGTTTATGCATTGTTTCAGAGCGGTATTGGAAGGTTTTGCAATAGGGATTGACATCAGTATGGAGATATTCAGAAGAACGGAAGGAAAAAATATGTGGATGGATTCAGAAGAATGAGTGGAAATAACGAAGTTCAGGAGGAAGCAGTTTTACAGTACACAACTACACAGATTAGCAAGTTAGATGCTACCCAAACAAAATATCCAGCATTGAAATTAACAACTAGTAAAAATATCTCAGCAGAAAGATGGAGATTCATTGAAACACAACACATTATTGTAAGCAATTATTAAGTTAATTTTTTGAGGATACCAAAAAGTATCTTTATATACTGGAGGGGCTGAGGTGAGCCTGATGTCTTCCCAATTTTTACCTTATAATTCACATCTTTTAGACTATCATGCAACTGCAAAGTTTTAAAGAAGCATCAGTGATAACCTTGAAAGTCACAATAAGATGAACAGAAATGGTATGGTAAAAAGGAAGGAATATTCTTCATTCATTTTCTTAGCTTCAACCTTTGCTTCTGACTGTTCCAAGGTGTACTAAGAATCAGTATTTATACACTGAAAAGTGCCTAAACTCAAATATCTCAAGTTTCAAAGAGTTTGGATTCTAAACCCAACAATATTTTTGCAAGCTAGCACTATTCAAATGCAAGACTCCACCACAATTCAGCTGAAAAAGGTTTGTCTATGGTTTTGCTATTCAAATAACTCCCTGTGGAACAAGAAGACAATAAATAGGAAGAACTGAAGAAGAATCTGTTCAGAAATTAGTACAGTGACATATGAATAAAGTTAGTGGAGTTCAAGGACCTTCTCAACTAGTCTTGAAAAAAAGAACCTCAAAACCAGCCATTCTTCAATAAAAAATTCATAATTTTTGCAATTTTTACCTTCTGCTTGTTTTCTTTTATCAACTAATGAAACAATACCAAGAAAATTAGTTGGGATTTCCCATGCAGACCAGACTGAATTAAAACTGTAACAAAACTCCAGACCCGATGAGATGAACTATTCAAAATTTCATTTTTGCAACACTAACACCTAGTGATAAGTTTAAGGCTTTAGAGAGAAAACAACACAAAGCCATCCAAAATACTGCACTAGACGTTCAACAAAGCATTTGACAGAAGTGTTATATAGAAGCAGGAAGAAGTATGAGTGGAGAATGTTAGACAATAACCAGCTCAACCCATAGTGAAATTATGTACTGCAATAAGTTATGGGTTATCAGTTACAAAAGTTAAATAAACTTAGCACATTTCTATGGACATCATTGTAGAATTACATTCTAGAAAACTGACAGAACCCAATACAGTGAAAAAAAAAAAAGAAACAACCCTATCTGACATTAAAAAAAAAAAGGAAGCAGAAAGACATAATGTTTCATGTCTTAAACACTTAAAATATATTTCTGAGTATTTCCAGTCTATTCAGAATTTAATTCAGCTTTTAAACAGACCTTTAACATTCAGGTCTTTGTTAGCACATGTCTTTTAGTATGTGTCAGCACCTTTGGTATGTAAAAATCACTGTGCATTATGTTTTACCACGTATTTCACAGTGCTTTGTTCCTTGCACCACAAATGGAACTGTGTT
This sequence comes from Gymnorhina tibicen, assembly GCA_013399875.1. Lineage (NCBI taxonomy): Eukaryota > Metazoa > Chordata > Aves > Passeriformes > Artamidae > Gymnorhina > Gymnorhina tibicen. The sequence goes on from VXAZ01003156.1 coordinate 585,133, forward strand.
TTTGAAAACTCTCTAGACACATGCAGCACTTTTTGCAATCTATTTTCTGCAAATAATTGCTCTCAAACTAGGTAGCACTCTCTCTTGAACACGTAATAAATACCAGAATGTTGGGACACACTCAGAAGTTATTTATGCCCAATACCTTTTTTTTCTGTCTGGTGAGTAAATCATTCTTCACCTCAAAGTACATAAAGGCAATTATATTGGCTCGTGCTGAAAGCAGAAAAACAGCACATAAAATAATAAATAGCAGAAAGAGGGTATTTAAATAGGCATGCAAAGTATGCTATTTACATTAAAGAACATAAGATAAATATGATCCCATTTTAGCAGAACCTACAGGACGGTAGTACTATGGTCTGTCCAAAGACTTAGGATCTTAAGATTAGGACTGACCAAACAACACAACAAAATAATAAATTTTGGCCAACCAAAATAATACATTTTCCACCATACAGTGAAACAGATGGCAGTCAGGAAAATATCAGAAACTGCATTTCAACAGTTGCAGCAGTTCTTTAAAGAAGAAAAGCAGGATGATTAGACTAAACAGAGATATGATCAAACAGTGTCCTTCTTCATTAAGGCGGCATCATTTCAGATAAATTCTACTGACCACAGTACATTACTCAATAGGGGTATTCCAGTTTTAGTGCATCGTAAATGACTTTTGAATTAGTATTTGAACGATGTACCTTACAGCTGGCCTCTGCAATCAATGGGAAAATCAGATTTGCCCAATGAAAATATAGTATTTTCTTTTTTTTTTCTGATCCCCAAACTGACCCTAAATACTTCTGCCTCCCTCCCAAATCTCAGTGAAACACAAAGTTCAAAACCAATTTCATCGCTGTGGACCTGCCCTTCTGTGAACCAGTCCCTGCTGGGAGAGACCAGAAAGGTCTGTGGTCTGTGCTGCTGGGGCACAATCTTGCTTTGCAAAGTGAGGAGCTGGCTCAGGGCTCATGATGTTTGTTCTGACCCTCCCCCAGAAGAGCCCATGTAACATCAGGATATCCTCAGCAGGGCCTTCCCAGGTCCACAAGGCTGCTGCACCCAGGAGAGGACTCTTGACTGGACCAGAGCGGACCCCTGCAGAAAAGCTGCCTCTGGAGAAAAGCACCTTGTGCTGTGAGCAGTCCCTCATGGCACTGCTTGGACTTTGTACCATGCAAACACTCCACACCACTTTTGCTGATGACTGATGCTTTGGCTGGCCATGGATAGCCCTGGCACCTTTTCTCCAGTGCAGCACTGGTATGTCAGCCCCTCTTTCACTGTTGCTAACTAGGATCCCCTGGAATTTTTTTCTTCTTCTACCTACACTGTTTTGCTCCTGGAATGAATATTAGGAAGCAAGCACAGGATAGCATTTGATAGACAGTCTGTCAGGCCTGCTTACACCACTTTTTTCCATAACACATAGAAACTCGGGTTTATAATGGGAGTTCTAAGACCATTATAACTACAGCAGTTCAGACTATGATGCTGTAATGGAAACTGTGCTATTATAGGAATTTGAAAGATACCAAGAGAAGGTGGGCTGCTTTCAGGATTTATTAGATGTTGCCACCGTAATGCCCTTTCTTTGAAAAAATAGCATGTAGTACCATTCCCTGCTGACTCTAAAGCACAGTGAATGCGAGCACGGCTCACAATTATGGCAAACTTTGAAACCTGTCAGTCAAGGAACAGAGCTGCTAATGCCAAACAAAACAGCAGATTTACACCGGGAAATGAGGCTATAAAGTAAGAAATACATTTTCTTTGCTCTCATTTATAACAATAGTGGGAGAATTAACTACAGGGGATTCTTAGCATATTTACGAGACACTACAGGAGGCTTTCAGCATATTTACAAGCAACAATGGCATAATTTTACAAGCAGAAGTTTAAATACTGTAAAGTCTGCTCTGTCTTTAGTTTCTGTGATTTAAGGCATCTGTATCCACATCTTAAGTTTAAACAGCTCCATGCTCTATGTACTCGTTACGCTCAAAAAGATTTTGATGTGAATTCTCTAAAAGCAGCAGGGCATTTGAGTTTGGAGTCTCTTTTTATTTTATTTTATGCTTAATTTTAAAAGGTGAAAGAAAAAAGCTTTTTTAATGCTTCAAAATAACATGGATTTTTATTTTTAGACTTTGTTTTTGTTTGCAAAAATAAAATGTGCTGACACTTAAGATGTGTGCAGTAGCTCCAGACAGCTGAGGCCTGATAAGCTGCTGGGCTTTACTTCTTTTACAGAGCAAGAATAAGAAATCAATATATTTTCTATTCTGCTCCTTGGTCTTGGGAAAGGATACCTGGGGGGGGATAGAGGGAACAGGATATATGACAGGAATGTTCTGTATCTGCTACATACTTGGTTGGGTGAAAAAACCAAACTGGGCCTGGCCCAAAGAGAAATCTATTTCCATTCTCCAATCCCTGGGGGAGCCCAGGGCATGGGCTCAGTGGACACGACCATCCTCTGTGACAGCTGTGTTGCAGCCAAACAGAGGTGGAGCTGAGGAGTGCTCAGCTGGCAAGACTGGCCAAAGCTGCTCTTTGGTCACATGTGAGAATCTGTTGCTGATTTCTCACCTGTTACTTTGCTGTGCCTTAAACCAGACCTCCCCTGATGAGGAAGAAATTGAGCTCCTTGCCAGGAATCAAGTACTAATGAGACATCCATCGCTCTCTGCTTTCAGATAGTTTATTAAGTCTTATCAGAGAAGTTAAGAATAGAGCAAGGAGTACAGCAGAGAGTCTGGAGAGTTCTGAATGTTCTTAAAATGTCCACTGAATGTCCGCAGAATCAAGATAACATGGCCTTCTTAAAGGTGAAGCATCCAATAGGCACTTAAAACGAAAGATATTTTCACTTTTTTACCAATGTACAACATATGCTTACAGGAACTGCGGAATTTTTTATCCAGTCATGCTAAACAGATTTTACTGCAGAACATGGCGTAGAGAAGAAGAAGAAGAAACTTAGAAACTACAACAGTCCTCCATTTTGGAGTTTTTGCTCTTTATCTATTTGCTACATTAATAAACCCAAAACCTTTAGATTTTCACCCTGTGATAACTTTACATAATATTCTATTATCTAATTCTACCGAAAAGGTTAGGAGTTTTCTCCACGGACAAAGGTCAAATACAGCACCTTCCAGGCGGGTAAAATTATTTAAAATTATTTAAAACAGACAGAGGATGTTCTTTCTGCCTTCGGGATTCCTACAGTCACATCCATCTTCCTTTTTTTTTATTTGAAATATAAAACCTAGGTTATGTAAATACCAATTGCAACACTCCTAAGCTTTCTGTTTAAGAAATCTAAGGCTTTACGTTAAAACGCTGTCCCTGATCTAAGAAGCACAATGTGTGAGCACAATGACATACAGAACTCATCTCTGAGACAGGCTGAAGGACCAAGCCTGATCATTTTCCCCAAAGGAACAGCACCTACAGGAGCCACAGCAGTCAGTAGCACATGCTCCCTGCCACACTGCAGCCTACAATCTCTTGTAACCTTGATCTGTGACATGGGACTACAGCCTGTGGATAAAAATCAGTTTCATTCCTCCTCTGCCACTGTTCCTCTTCCTCTTCTTACTCGCAGCAAGGCTTGCACAAGCCTAAAAGGAAAGACAAGACAAAAGACAGATGCATCTTCACCTGAATTTAAGAATGCAGCTGAGGGACTTGATATAGAAATGTCTCCCAGAGCTCTCCTGGACAGGTACTGTCCCAAGTGTAACTTAGTCCACCCACAATCAGCTTCAATAAAAAAAAGAAAAATCCAGAATTACCAGTTGCATGAATTTGACACTAGTTAACACTAACCGAAACAAAATACTGTAATATGTTTTTTGGTAGACATTACTGTCTTTTACTACTTTATAATGCATTTACATTTTTAATAAAATTCTGGATACATATCTATGCATAAAATTTCCCTCAATTTTTTTCATTAAGTCTAATAAAAATTCATTATATATTCACGCAGTTCCAGGAAACTTGCCAATTACTATGGTTGGACCTAGACTGCAATGTATAATACTGACAAGACATGTTCATGCAGGATCTAAGTAAACAATGTCAAAAGAAAACCCAAATTTTCCATATGTGGGTTTCTTTTGTAAAAGTAATGCTTTAACTTCTCAGGTGCAGTGAAACACCAGCAAAGATAAAACCTGAAGTAGCTTTGTTATTTTTAGCTCAATTATAGCTCACCTCTGAAAGAAGGTGATGAAAAAGAAAGGAGAGTTTCAGAGGTTAGAAACACTGGAGCTTAAGATAGACCCATTTTTCTGGTTTTCTTTGAAAACCTATTTGAACAAGATACTGGTTGTGACAAAACCAAAGGGCAATGAATGCACACCAGATCACCCCTTCACACCAGCTGGAAGCAGCCTGTGTGCCCTCCCACAGCCTGCCAGCTGCCTCCTCCCAGCATCTTTAACACAAAAACCAGCATTCCCCTAAAGGACAGGCTTTTGTTAATTCCCGCCTTACATTACTTATAACAATACTGTACAAACGATGGGCCAAATTCTGCCATCACTTAATTCTAAAGACACCCATTTCATTAAATTATGGCAGAATCAAGACATGGCACACTATGTGTAGATTATCTGTTTGGGTCTTTAGCTATATCCAGGAAGGAGGGGTTTAGCACCTAATGTTATGGCACTAAATTAGATGTCTGGGTTTCCTGAAACCATAAGTCAGTAAAATGAGGCAGATATCTAAGACAGAGGCTCTGATTTCTCTGTGGAAGTCCCAATTAAAGAGCCTAAGCTAACTGAGACTGAGATTGGATGGCATGTGGGACTCGTGCTCCAACACATGGATTCATGCACATTTACGCCCCTACTGAAAGTAATTGTGATTGTAAAATAGGATTTTGCCTCTAAAAAATGAAGATGCTGGGGGGAGGAGGGGGGGTTGTGTCTGATACAATTCCTGCTGCTGTTGCACCATGGTGGGAACTGCATTCCTTCACCCAGTTATTTCCTTTTCACTGCTCCACTTTCTTTTCTTCTTACTGAGTGTGTGCTGATCCACAAACCCGAGTAACTCAGAGCTCATGAAAACCGATCCCTGGCAGTGCCTGAACTACCATCATAAATAATTTGGATTTAGACCCTGTTGCAAAGTAACAAGACTGCCAAGTATTAAGCTAATAATTAATTAGCTGAGTTTAAAAGCAGTCACTGTTCAACTTAATAAATTGTAACTGGTAGAAACTGAGTCAAAGTGACCCTCTAATAAGAGATACACTACACTGCTATAAATGTAACTGCTCCATACAACTCGAAATGTGCCCACTAAGTATCCCTGAGTATATAAATTCAGTTATCTGGATTATTAATATCAGTTATCTGAATATAATAATATTATATATATTATTAATATATAATTATATATCCTTTACTACTGTAGGATGTGTCACTTTGGTACTATTCATATTACTTGCCTTTACTGTGTATACATTTCATATTCAATGAAAACCCATATTTACGAAATGATAAAGTGATACAGGATCTCTAAGGCCCCTCACACAGTAAAATATTTTGATAGCATTTGGTCTGACAGAATTATTTTACTCTATGATTTATTTATATGCTGTAAACTGAAAATATTTAGAAAGTTATCTTCTAGATTGTGAATAATGGCTTATAAGTATCTGGCATTATTGCTATTTTATTCAGGAAACTGCTATTATACACAGCCTTGCCTCAGATATGTTGCTCCATTTCTATGGCTTTACCATTTTGTATTACTACATCTAGAGCAATTTAAGGATTCATTCAGGTCTATTTCACTTTTTTTTTTTTTTTAGTGTATAAAGCAGCTTGACTCACCTTCCATTTTTATTGGCATTTTTACAGAACAAAATTTGATGCCTACTCTATCAATCTTCGCACAGATAGGTAATTTTTACTCACAATTTGTGTTGCCTTTGAAAAGGCTGCATAAGATTTACTTGCACATATATGGTATGCCAGCCTGAGCCTCAAGAGAGGATTTCCTTATTTCAAAAATTTTACATTTTCGAGAAAACTACCCATGGAACACCATACACAACCGTGGGATGCACAGTGCCCCTCAGTTCATCCCTTTGGAAAACAGAGGAGTTGGCAGAGGTGATGTGGTGAATTTTCAGACACAGGAGCACATTGGAAATCAGCCCAAACTGAAGCTGTCTCCTTGCAGTCTCCTGGAAGGCATTTTTCTGTATAGGCTGTAGCACTGGACACAGTGCAGTTGCTTGGAAAGTGGTATCAAGAATCATATTTGCAACAAGTAAACCTTGAGCTATATTGATATTCTAATACACTGCAAAATGACTCCTGAAAGTCATTTTCTGAGGTTTTTTTATGTCTGTTGAAATCTTACAGCAAAATTCTAGGACATAAAACTACTTTCTTAACTTGCTGCAAATGCCTATTGATACCTTGCCACAAAGAATGCTGCCTTTTAAGATTAATTTTAATGCTTTCAAATTATATTCAAATTTCTGTAGGAGAGAGTATTGAATTCTACTAACAGTTTTCCTGTCCTGGGGGAATATGTCCAGAATCTTCTTCATTTCACATCAGGAAGATCATATAAATTAGAAAAATAGAAGACAATAGACTGAATACTTAATAGTGGCATAGCACATATGCATTATTTACAAGGCAAAAAGGTTAAGTATTAGAAAAGTTGAAACCAGCTCCTTTATTAAAGAAAGGGATATTTGAGATAAGATTACATGACTCCAATACTAATCTTTTAGGCATTTTGAATTCAAATTCTATTCAGTAAGAAACACTGTGGATTGTCATACATTTATGAACAGTAGCTAAAAACATCTTTTCAATTTTATCTTTAATAGAGTCGGAATAGGGGAATAATCAACTTAAATGAACAGGATTTAATAAACGAGTAAAAGGCTTGCAGATTCAAATTCTTTGGTTTCTAAAACCTGATTAGAAAAATATGTAATGAAAAATTACCACAAAATTACAAATATCTTGTGAAAAAGACCATCAATGGTATGAGATTTGGACCTGTCACATTGGTCTCTGAGCAGGCACTCTCAAAACCACATGAAGTCTCCAGTGGAAGGGAGAGAATTAGAGTTTCCACACACAGTCTGACTCACTGTGTTGCTGCAGCACAAGAACATTGTTTCAGTCACTCAAAATGTTTGACCAACTCTGTGTCTTGCAGAAGTCACAGAGCAGAAGGGATCTTTGGCACCTCACCTTTTAGATGAGGCTAAACCTTTGCTTTAGTAAGCTGCTAAAAACAAGGTAGCATAATATCACTGAGAGGGGGGAAAGGCACAGGGTTTCTCTTATGGAGGCAATGCAAAGTGCTTTCTCGAGTCTTCCTAGCAGCATACCAGGAAAATCAGAAACAAACCAACACTGAGAAGGAATCACCAAAGGTCAGGTCAGCACCTGTCTCCTCCAGCTTTGCGAGGCAGCCCAGGTGCCCTCTTCCCTCTGCTGAGTGATGTACCCTGCAAAGCACTCAACTCACTGCCTACTGCGCTTTCTCCTCCAAATTTCACCAAATGAAGCTTTTTCGAAGAAGACCAACACAAAACAACAGTATTTGAACAGCTAACACTGAAGTATTTACTCTCTCTTCTGTTGCACTAATTATCCTTTGATATGCTTGCTTTAAGCAGGAAATACTTCTGTGAAGGTAGTAGAATAGACAGGTCTATTTCCAAACACTGCTATTCCTAAATGCTTATGGTATAAAAGGCCTGATATGCAATCTGTCCCAGGAAAGTGTCAGACAACAACCTGCAACATACTAAAATTTTGTTCATTATTGCATAAATCATCAGAAACTACATACCTCAGTTCAAGGAAAATAAATAATTTAAATCCATTCTAGCTTCCTATTCTTCCAAAAGTCTCCTTAACAGATCTAGCGTGCCACCACAAGAGAGAAGCTACAGATGGCTTCATGCTACAGAGTTTGCTCACCCCCTTACCATCTACTGCTAGAAAATTTTTGTGTCATTCTCTGCCTCCCCACAAAATGTCCCAAAGCCTTGTGCAGATCAGATACAGAGATCAACAAAAGCTAGAACAACACTAGTAGTGATGCTATGCATTATTTACTCATTAAAAAACCCCAAATAATGCAAAGCTTACAGCAAATAACACTGCTGACCCTCTTCACCAGTAAAGTAGGACCTCTGGAGATATCATGGGAAGGTGCTGAGCAGCAGAGACCTGGAAGAAGCGAAGGGCAAGGGAGCAGCCCCAAGACACCACCTTCCCTCTCTTTCTCCCTAGGGCCACAGGGTAGCAGGGACTGAAGGAGTCTCCATGTGCCTTCAAAGCAACCAGAACTGACTCTGAAGAGCTTTGGGTTTGTGATGAAGCTCTTCAGCTAAACACATGCAAGGGCAGGAACACTGTTTTCAGGCTGGAGCTGGGCATCTCCTGGGAGAGTTCAGGATGATCCATGTGGCACTAACAGCATCAGTTCTGCAGAGGTTCACTACTGCAACATTTTCTTTAACACATATAGCAGTGTCAAAAGAATTTCTGTCTTAGGGAGTGGGCTTTTCATTTTGCAATGAATAAAACTAACTTATGCTACTGTTTCAACAGAGTAGAAAACTATAAAATAAATTGTTACTCTTAGCTGCCATGATATCCTATTTATTGATATAATTTGACATCTTCTTACAAACACTTTTGTAACATCATTTTATCACATACTCCTACCAGTGTGAGAATGCCTCCTATTAAATGAATTTTCAGGTTCTGGTTTTTTACTGTTTAGAATGGGGAAAACCCTGCTTTTTCAAAATTAACTTTTAAAAAATTTTAAAAATAAACTGAAAATCAATACTTCTTATTAAAAAGGAAATCAGAATTGACAGAGTATTTTGTATTTTTGTTATGAAGAGCTGATGAAAATCAGTAGCTCTACTAAAAAAGCGTCTCTACTTTATGGACACATATAATTCAAGAAAAGATGAGACATTCTTTGCTACATGCACATAAGGTAATAGATCAGAAGAGAACACTCATATTTGTGTATCAAATCCATGAATTACAAGAGAGATATAAAGACTATTTATATTTTGTTAACACACATATTGCGCAACAGCTAGCTAGTTAGATGGAAAATCTCCTGGTCTCTCTTCAGTCCATAGGATCAAAAAGATTTTCCTAATTACTAAGTAAAATCATAACAGTTTTGAGGAAACTTCTGCTGTGCTAATGGAAATCTTTCATTCCCTAAAGGGGAAAGTTTTAAGTGGTACATAAATATATAACTCCTAGTCCTATTAATGTAACAAGTGAAAATGCCTGACATGCAAGAAGACTTGTCCTAGTGTGCACATCAGTCATTTGTTTGAAACCATTTTATTCTTCCCCTCCCCTTTTCTTGCATATTGCTCAACATAAGCGTTGCTCCATATGAAGTGGCAAATAGTTTGCGGTTCTTGAAGTACTTTTAAATCAAACTCTTCTGGAAACTTCTTTTCCTTTCTTTTCTTAAAATACTGCTTAATTTTGGAAAACAAGCAGCATGATATGATACACCAGCAACTGCAAAACTAAGGAAAAAACCCCACCCAATCAGCCCATGTGAAGTAACCCCTCTGACTATCTACTTTTGCAAGCTAACTATAAGAGCACAGATTTGGTTCACAGATTAAAACATCTGACAAACAGGCACTACCCAGTGAATGTTTAATATACGTGGTTTAACTCCTCAACTGGATATAGCGTAACACACACATTGGAAAAGACAGAGTAGAAGGAGACAGAAGTAGCAAAGAGACCAAACCAAGACGAGGTTCTGAGATGTCTGAAGCCAGACCTGCCCTGCCTGGAAGGGAAAACAGCTTTTCATTATGTGGTTTCACAGGCTGAAGAATCTTCCAGGTCCTAAGAAATTCAAGTATATGTCTACATCTAACTTTCTTGTAAAACAAGAAGAATAACAAACAAAATTCTACAGTGCTGCCCATCATTACTGCCCTGCAGTATGAAGTTATCTGTGTTCTCTTACAAAGGACATCTTGGCACATGCTAAACTCTCACCATGCACGTGTGTATCTATAGAGTTATTGATTCTTTGTGAGGCTTTGTGACCTCTAAGAAGCATTAGTTTCTACTGCCCACAGGCATGCAATGTGCTTTGCCTGTGCTTATTTGACCTGAACTCCAGCAGTCCTGAGGCTACAGCACTGCTGTAAGGCCTGGAACTCACCAACCCATCCCACACAGGATGTCTCAGATAATTACTAGGTGGGTTTTTTTGGCAACTCTTCAGAGACCCTTATTTTTACATACTATTACCGCATCTCATAAAATAATAAAATCATTGAGGTTGGACAAGACTATGCCTCTGTCATGATTTCCTGTTATTTATGATTCCTGTTATTTTCCTGCCTTCGTTTTAGATTTTACTCTAGCTGCTCTTTCTGAACCAATTTTCATATAACTTGACATTTTAGTACATATTTCATTTGCTTGCAGGTGGTAGGGAAGTGGAGTCAGGAAGAGTGGGATTTTTTTTGCTTAAGACACACATGTACCCACTTCCAGAGTGGTCCTCTGTCCGCCCGTCCTTCCTTCCTTCCTGCTCCTTGATTTACTTTTTCCTCAGTTTTTCTTGTATTTGGCAATATTTTTCTTCTACTGCACATGGTTAAAGAAATCAGAAACAAAAAGCCAGTAGCAGATTTCTGAAGCCTCCTTTTCCCAGTATCACCTACCCTGAATTAATTGTAGACATCTTGATCACTTTCCATTTCCACACAGACTTCTGCTTTCTACTTAATTCCATATTCTCTGTATCAATTTCTTCTCTTCTGTCAATTCTTTTTCTGTCTCTCTCATCATTGCCTCCTGACACCACCTCATTCCATTCAATTTGATATTTCATTCAGCATATTTGCAACAAAAGACATAAACAAGTGGCCTTTCCCTCTCAAAAAACATGTCACTTTTAACACGCATTTTAATGGACAATTTAGAGGCACTGTGTGAGCAAGGATTACTGACCTTTCTCACATGAAACTTGTTAATGAAAATTATCTGTGTAGAGAAATGTTTTCTGGGGTATCAAGACCATTTATGATGATGTATGTACAGTGCATGATATTTAATTCACATTTCTAGATTTTAACCTTAATGCAGAATGGCTGTTTTTTCAGAGTGGTCATTATTTATACAGAATACCTCACACTGCTTTGCAGAACGTGAAAACCTAGATGAATTGCCATTAGAAATTCTGCTTAGTATGAAACAACAGTTGCTGTTCTGGAGGAACAAAAAGTTATTCCTCAGATTTTCAGCACACATGTTTTTGGTATAAGAGCATCTTCCTCAGTGGCCCATCTTCTTTTCCCAGGCTTGCCCTGAAAATCCTACATTCTTTAACCAGCATAGGACCAATGTCAGAAATAAGTAAACTTGCTTCCTCAGCATCATATCACTTCTCCAGAAACTCCAACTGATGTCAGCAGTACAAGCTTTAAAGGCACCTGAGTAGACTGCTGGCAGTTTAATGAGACAGAAAAAAAGATCATAAGCAAACACTTCTCAGCCAGACCTACCTTGTTTGACTCTGTTTCATATCAAAGCTAAAATATTTACAAAAACTCTGTCACCATTTCAGCTAATCAAATTCTCTGGTTGCTGGCATGTGTATGCACACACTGACCTCTACAATGTCATGACTTTCAGGTTACTCATTGATTTCCAGGAATAAAAACTGCGATGCAAATAAGGAATTGCGAGGCAATTAGCTCTTATCATGAGCTCGCAGTCTGTGGCAATGGGATGGCACGGGGTTCTGCATAACAATTGGAAACAAGCCTTTTCTAGCCAGGTAAATGTCCTCAAAGGCAAGACATGTCCCCTTTCACAAAAAGAGATGTAGTCAGCAACACGATTAAAGGATGCAGGAGTGATTTTAACATTTGTCAGCAATTTCAGATGGTATGAGCCCTCCCTTCCCACTTATCCTATACATGTGATACCAGTGTATTCACGGTTTCAGTCTGCACACAAAAGGAAAGCTTTTCTTTTCCTCCTTATTACTCTTCAATTCCATCACTGCCAGCTAACTGTAATTAAACTATTTGGAGCTTCTTTAAAATGTCTATAATTTACCATATGTTCATTTAATTTTTAGCAGACAGCTCTATTGTGCAAGTTGCAATTTTTGCCTACCAATATATGTCATTAAAATGAATATTCATGTGGCATCACCTACCAGAGTCATTAAAAGGCTTGTAAACACAGCCTACCACTGCCTCTGGCACTCGTAAATGATGAACTTTAACTCTCTGTCTGCAAATGCTAATCTCAGTATAAAATAGAAAAATAAATTATTGGCATGAATTATCAAAGCTTATCAGTTTCATTAGCAAACTGGGATTTTTATAGTACCTCCAGCATGAACTTACCTTTACTACAAGTGATTAAAAAGTTGCCCTTGACTTGTTCAAACAAACACAAAACCATTTAAAATACTTTAAATACATTAAAATTTTTGTTTCTACATTTCATGAAATTGCCATTATCAGAAAGGAATTAATATTAAAAATTCAATTAATTAAAATATTTTAAAATAGCTAATATTTTATTAAATAAAATATCAAAATATTAATATTTTATTAATTACAGAAATATTATCACTTATTATCTTAAATCACAGAATCCTAGAATGGTTGGTTGGAAGGGACCTTAAAGATCATCTAATTCCAACCACCCTGACATGGGCAGGGACACCTTCCAGCTAGTGCTTCGGTCTACATATAACAGTTCACTTCGAGACTCGTTGCTCCTGAAAAGGTTTAGGCTTTCTCTGAGTGCTCACACTTTACAGGATCAACCAAGAGAAACACTGTTATCTGTCACTATCCTCCCTGGCCAGAATTTTCCCATCCTCTGCAGACACTGCCAGGAAGCAAACTCTTGCTTCATTTTATTTTAGGCAACAAAATAATTCCTTCCAAGTAGTCAGGTTTTTCAAAATATGAGTTTTTGTTGATACTCAGTTTTTTGGGAATGCAACCTTAGCACAACACTTGTGTGAAATCCAAGGACCTTTAAAAATCTGGCCCTTGTACAAGCCAGTGACAGATATCCAACATGTTGTATATACATGTGCTGAGCATTCAGCACCTAAAAAACCTGGGCATGCAATCTTCCAAAAGGCTGGCAGTAACTGTCCAAGTGAGTCATATACCAGAATAAACAAGGGATTTACTCAAAGCTGGCAACTAGGAACTTGTCCTGGGTTACAGTGTATTCTACTACCATGAGCTGTTGAAACCAGGTGTAGCAATGTTCCTTGTCTCCTCCCTCCGGACTATCTCCTGTTAATGGGCCCATCAGTGCCTTGCCCCATGACTCACCATCCCATTGTGAGATGCTCCGCCCAGGGGGAAGGAGCCAAGCATTCCCACCTGGATAAAATCTGGGGTCTGGAACAGCACAGGCAGCCTTATCTGCTGGGATCCCAGAGGACAAGAGCTACACAACCGCCGCTGGACTTTTCTGAGGAGGACCAGACCTTTTCTACAAGATCACCGCTTCAACAGAACCACTTCAAAGAGAACTGCAGCTACCACCGAATCAGACTGCTACCAACACCCTGCCTGGCAGGGTGCCAGGCTGTACTCCTGACTCTGTCAGGTTAAACCAGTGTTTCTGTGTTATTGTTTTGTTATATATATATAGTTTTATATATATATATTAGTAAAAAACTGTTATTCCTATTCTTCATATCTTTGCCTGAAAGCCCCTTAATTTCAAATTTATAATAATTCAGAGGGAAGGGGAATTTTCCATTCCAAGGGGGGTTCCTGCCTTCCTTAGCAGACACCTGTCTTTCAAACCAAGACAGAACTGCTCTGAATTTCCAGCAGTCTATTATATGCAATGCCAGTGCAAATGTCTTTACTTTTCATTTTGGTCATTGTATCGCTGAACAACTAAACAGGTGGTACATGAACAGTATACAAAACATTTAATAGTGCCAGGAATGGTACAGTAATACCAGCTGTTCTGGCCTGCTGACCTTGGTGTAGTTTAGATAACACTGAAAGAAAGGTGCGTGCCATTTTATTCTCTTTCTTCCCTCCTGAGTCCTCTTTTGATCTCACCTCCACAAAAGAGAAGCTAAAACAAGGAAATTGGAGTTAGATGCTTTAAATGCAAGAAGAATTTGACACATTTTACCTTGCCCATTTAGTACTAAAGATAGAAGAATAATGCAACCTGTCAAAGTGTTGCCTCCACAGCCTTATTATCCTTCCCAGGTCTATGGCCATATAGTATGGCTGTATAGTACATTAATTATGACCAGAATTTGGCTACAGGTAATTATATAAGCTGAAGCTACCAAAAAATTAGCAAAAGTGCTCCTCCTCAGATGAACTATGGGTGCTGAAGCAGTAGGAGAAGAGGGATACCTACCTCACCCTCCTTATGTGTCACCTTTAAAGCCAAAGAATAAGGATTGATAAGTGCTCTGTCACCTGTAAACATCTCTTGCTGGACAGAAAGGAGAGGCCAGGAGCAGACAGAGTCCTTGGGCCAGTTTTTCCAGCCAAACCCACATTGAAGATGATGATATACAAAAATAGGGAAGTTAGAAATACTCCTGCAACAACATAAGGCACTTGATTTTGTCTTTGTCCCAAAGACATGCATTTTTCCTAATATCTGAGCTTCTAGAGAGTAAAACAAAGTAGAAGTCAGAAACAACAAAGGTTCATCAGCATTAACAGATCAAAAACCACTACAAAATTACAAAATAAGCCAAAACTAAGAATTAAATTAACCCAAGATTCGGGGGAAGTTCAGTCTGCATTTCTTATGCACACCTAATGACATTTTCATACTTCAGGTTGACTTTAGCACGCATAGCTCACTCTTGCTTCTCTGCAAGGGTTGAACTACTTCCATTTTAGATTGTCAGCTAGATGCACAGACTCCAGTTTTATGGTTTACAAACATAAAACCAATGATCTTTAAAATATTTGAGCATTTCAAGTTAGTTAGGGGATCTTTGCATGAGGGCACACCACACCACAAAAGTGGATTTAGCAAAGTGGGCTCAGTAAATATAGGAAAAAACCTTGTAAGGCCACCTGTCCATTACAAGACAATGTTTCCCCCATATTTGAGCTTTTTTTATAAGAATGAACAAAAGGTGCTTCTGACATCCCCCTTAGCTCAGGTTCTCCCTCACTGAGCCAGTAAGCTTTCATTAAGCTATCTGAATTACTTTTTAAATTAAGAGAGCAGCACACATTCCTGCAAATGAGAACAATAAGAGGTTTTTGGCAATGATCCTGCTCACTAATTATAGTATTTTACATTTATACACTGCCTTTCATCTCCCAGGGTTCCAGAGTGCCTCACTAAACAGTGGGCTCTTTCCACAAGTGTTGCCTCCCTATCATGTCACTTTTGCTCACAGGACGTGCAAAGTCTGACCGACTTCACAGGTGTTTGCCTCACACACACAGACAAAAATGTCACTGTTGACACTATACTCAATTAATTTCATTAACATACAAAGCATAGGAATAACACATTCAGGTCAAGGAAACTGGCCTAATCCAACGAAATCTGATTGAAAAAGGAAAATGTTACAACCAGGCAAACCTACAGTACCTTAAAAGCAATGACAGCAGCTAAGATACATCTCCTAAATTCCTCCTGAGAGCAGTGATGTTCCCAGTGTTTACAGTTCCACATTAAAATCCCTGCCACAGGTGAAGACACTCACACTGCATAGTTTATTATGGCTACCTTTGACCAAGAGAATGTTACTCAAAACCAAAGGCCACATGCCAGTATTCCTTGTGGTTGTGGCCCTCCTCTCCCCACAAGCTGATCACACAAAGTGAACCACTATTGCCATGATGTCACTGAAGGGCTAAAAACATCTCTCCCAACCGAGAAAACCATGGATAGCCTATGTCTGGGTACCACCTGTTGACAAAACAGCAGTAACAAGTCAGCTCAACTACGTTAATTGAAGTAAAACCACTCCCAACACAAACATCTCTATCTGAGAAAGCCCCCGCAATACAGCCGCGCAGGCTTCACAGAACTGCCTGCTGGTCTTCATTTCTGACCAACAAAAGCTGGGAAGATGGAGCAACGCCCACAGTCAAGGTCTTGGCAGAAAAACAGTGCCTGCCCTCCCACACTAACCTCCCCCCCCCAATCACAGCTGGGCTCAGCATGGGGCCATTTTCTCCCAGGCTTTTTTCTATTAAATAGCAGGGATTGTTATTTTGTTTTGTGCTAACAACTGCAAAGTGCTTTTTTTACCCCTGCAAAGCACTGCCATCCCTTAGACTCCCAGACTTTTTGTGAGTGCAGAGCTGTACAATCCACCAGGGAAACCTGTGATTTTGTCCATTGTGCTGGTTGAGTTGTGAGCAGGGCTAAAATGGGAGCTCTCATGGCCCCATTAATTCATAACAAGCCACTCCACTAAAGTCACTGTTTGTCCATTCAGAATGGAAGGAAAGGAAAATGTCAGCAGTGCTTCAGCAGCTGCTTCAGCTCCTTTTAGACATTTGGTAAGTGGATGTGTACATAATCACATGCTGAAAAGGAAAAGGCAAGGGAGAGGCAGCGGTCTGCAGGAGGTGGTTCTGGCACCAGCCACGGCCACTCAGGTCACAGGTCCAGGAGCACAAGCATATGCTCCTCTCACATCTCTTACAGAAACAACAGGAGTCTGAATATCTTCAGAGTCACACTGGTTTTAACCCAAGACAAACTTAAAAGTTTTCTTGATTTACACACATATGAGATCAAAATAAGCCCCCCACCATCTTCAGCTCATTGTAAACAAGAAAAATATTCTTGCAAGTCTGTCTGGCCCAAAAATCAAAGCCCCTGAACCTTTGCGAGGAGGCAATAAATCTGAACCCTTCACAGAATCTTTTTTTCTTTTCCCAAATAATTACCAGTCTGGTTTGTGTTTCTCATTTAGAAACTTTCTTTCCATGTAATTACAATAGAAATGAAACACGGTAAAAGGTGTGACACGATAGAGCAATTTAATTTCTGCAAGTGAAAAAGTACGAAACAATTACAGAAGGAGGAGTCACGCTCTGGTGAGAGACACCTCACATCTAGAGCTCAATGAGCTAACCAGGAGAGAATACGATTTGCATAATGTTAAATTAGCAGCATAAATATATGCTAATCATACCCAGCTGCAAGCATCTCATTTTATCTCATGTGCTTAGTACAATAAAGTGGTATAAAAAATTAAAGATAAGCTTGTGTTGCAAAACTTAAAGGCAAATCCAAAGTTCCTCGAACTTGAAGCTTGTTCTTCGCTTGGGATCTTTAGAAGATTTCAGGCAGAGCAGTAGTCCCTGGAGTCTTTCTGTCTTTAACTTTCCCCACACAGCCCCGCTGCCAGCCTATCTCTGCAAAGACCTGCTGACCTACTCTTCTCAGTACACCATTTTCATCTTGCAGACTTTCCATCAGCTTTCATTAAGTTCCAGATCAAGCAGAAACGGTTTTGAAATTGTTTAAAGCCTAAGCTGCCACCATCAGCAGTTAAGCACAGCAAAGCATCTAACCTGACTGGAGCTGACAGGTCCCACTGCAAGAAAAAATCAAAATAAGGGGTTTCCAAATGAATCTCCCCAAAAGGCACAGTTACTCATGACTGCAGCTTGCATTATAGCAAGTCTATATGCTATGGGAATATAGAAACATATTAACTACTGACCAGAATACACACTTTCTGGTTAGTTTCTTCACAGGTGTTTAGAAAATACTTTTAAGTGCAGGTAAACAGACATTTTACATTAATTTCTGGTATTTTGTTGAGGAGAAAAAAGATACCTATAAACCTCTGCATTAGCAAACACAGATCATTTGTATATACCACTCCAGACTCAGCATGAGGAAGGCAAATCGAACATAAAAGCAGAACTTAAGATTCAGGCTTTAAACCAAAAGAATATTACTTAAGTAAGAGACTTAGCAAAACCTAAGATACAATTTTATAGCCTGGTGATGGTAACAAGAGTGGTAATGACTTTAAGGGAATGCTTTAGGGTTTTCTATGGCAAAATAAATGTAGACTCAATGCAAAATATTTGTGAATGAGAGAAGTGAGATCTTTGCATATTTTGTGCACATATATGTAAGTATGTAAGAAAGTTCATATCTAAAAATAAGCTTTTCTGGTATGGGTACTGCATGCGTATCCATTATCTGTTGATACAAAACCAAAACAGATTAGGAAAATCAATACTCAATTCCTTTTCTAGATTTTTATCCACTGTAGTACACAAAAGCAATTTAGGTCCTGGCTGCACTGGATCCTTACTTCAGCATTTATTAGGTGAGTATATTTGTCATTCCTTCTGACAAACAATAGATAACAGGTGGCAAATCAAGATAGTTTTATATTTAGTACACTTCTTAAATGTAAGCAAAACAGAAAACTTTTTTTTAAAAAAACACATTTAGTTTCTGATGCCTAAGAGAGGCAAGAGTCAGAAAAAGCATCAGTCATTTTTAACCATGACTAAAACCACTTGTATTCCAGGAGTCCACAGGCTTTCTAAAATGTCACCACTAGAAAATGAGGAAGAAAGGCTGGTGTCATGATTAGCTGACTGTTCCACAATTTTGAATATTAACTGTGTGTTCAGGACCACACTGTATGGAGAGCATCATTCTCTCCCAGTGTCGTTGATTGGTTTGCAGACTAAAGCTATAGAAACAAGAAGGAAACCGAGTTTTATGCTGGTCTACAGAAGAGAAACGAAAATTATTTTTAACCACAACGTACATCAAAAGATTCTGGTAACCTCACAGGATGAGAGAGTTTGGGTGCTGAAATTTGTCTGCAGTCAAGTATACCATCTCATTTTAAAATTATAAAATTATATTCCAATTATCTGACCAGGCTTTAGGTCAACTAAGAGTACTTTTTTTCTAACAAAGATTTTTAAAATTTTGTTCACTTTAATCTGTGTTTCTCTTCTATCTTTTGAATAATGTCTACTACACCAATTGTCCATGTTATATCTAAATAACCAACATTCACCTTTTGCCTCTATCAAGGACTCTGATTTTTTATCCATGTCCTCCTCTGTTTTCATATTCAGTAGGATGTGTATGAAATTCATGTACTACTGTTTTTCAGAATCTCCTGAAATTGCAGCACAGTGAAAAGAAAATGAGTCACAGCTCCAGGAGAAGGAATTCCCATTGAAAAGTAAGAGCTAACACACTGTCCTGGGTTACAGTGTATTCTATTACCATGAGCTGTTGAAACCAGGTGCAGCAATGTTCCTTGCCTCCTCCCTCCGGACTATCTCCTGTTAATGGGCCCAACAATGCCTTGCCCCATGACTCACCATCCCATTGTGAGATGCTCCGCCCAGGGGGAAGGAACCAAGCATTCCCACCTGGATAAAATCTGGGGTCTGGAACAGCACAGGCAGCCTTATCTGCTGGGATCCCAGAGGACAAGAGCTACAC
This sequence comes from Gymnorhina tibicen, assembly GCA_013399875.1. NCBI lineage: Eukaryota > Metazoa > Chordata > Aves > Passeriformes > Artamidae > Gymnorhina > Gymnorhina tibicen. The sequence goes on from VXAZ01003156.1 coordinate 604,665, forward strand.
AACCACCGCTGGACTTTTCTGAGGAGGACCAGACCTTTTCTACAAGATCACGGCTTCAACAGAACCACTTCAAAGAGAGCTGCAGCTACCACCGAATCGGACTGCTACCAACACCCTGCCTGGCAGGGTGCCAGGCTGTACCCCTGACTCTGTCAGGTTAAACCAGTGTCTCTGTGTTATTGCTTTGTTGTATATCTATATATATATATATACAAGAAAAAAACTGTTATTCCTATTCCTCGTATCTTTGCCTGAAAGCCCCTTAACTTCAAATTTGTAATAATTCAGAGGGAAGGGGATTGCTTTTTCCATTCCAAGGGGGGCTCCTGCCTTCCTTAGCAGACACCTGTCTTTCAAACCAAGACACACACAAATTGCCTGGTACTGGAAATAAAAAGAAAGTTGAAACACATGACTAGGTGGACTGAAGCATCTGCCTATGTGTTTTCATACACTGATTCAAATGAGAACAACCAACAAAAAGGAGGATCGTGCACGAGAATCAGTGAAAACTTAAAACCAGAAGGCAGTTATATAGAAGATGTTTTATAGTCACAAATTCAGGAGCCAAGAAAACAAAAATGATAAGCAGAACTTTAAAACAAAGCACATGAAAATTACAGCCACTAGTGAAAAAACAGGATGTTACAAAAAACCTTTTCTTAATGGATGGAAAACTGAATAAAAGCAATTTGAAAATGCCCACAGATCTTTTAAACATAAAATATCATAGACTGAGGAGATTTTGCATTATGAATAAGGCTAGTGAAAGTAAGCTGACAGTGACAAAAGTTATGATTTCAACAACTTTCATTCAGTGAAACAAATAATGAACAATTTGAGGGACAGAGATATATGTACCCACTCCTATCACATAAAATAGTACATTAGCAGAGCAGCTAATGTCTAAAACTTACTTATCACCTTCTTTTATTCCTAAACCACAGTCACACTCCCTCTGCTCTGTATTAAACTGGATGAGTGCAACTGCTGCCTCAGCACATCTTCACTTCTCTTTCGAATCCCAGAATATAAGGTTAGCTGCTTATTGGACAAAAGACATGCCTGGTTTAGCAAAATTATTCAGCTTCCCTCTCCACATCCATAACAAGTAGATCATCTGCTCAAAACACAGGAAAAGAGCTAAAATACCATTATTTCCAAGATATTTGTGGTACTTTAAAGACATCTATGCTCTAGAAACTGAATTGAGACCTCTAACGTATTTCATACAAGTATTCCAACAGTTGTCAAATGGTAATGACTTTTACAGACTGGGAAATATTAGCTTTTGTCTTTTTAATATAGTGTCTAATTCTCAACTGGAATAAAGTACTGAAAACAGCCAATTTCTGCAGAATCCCTTTCCTTTTCTCATGGTTGAAATCATCTGTACCTTTCAACACACTTAAAACACTAAAGAAGAATTCATCTAAGAAATTACTGGAAGTCATTTCAAAGTGGCCTAATCGTAACCCACATATGTAATACTCATTATTATTAATGTAAAGTAAATGTATAAAGGAAGGGAAACTATACACCTTGAGACCAAGTACTGCACTGCTCCATGAAACTGAAAAGAAAGTTACTGCCATTCATACCAAGCAACTGAAGTACGAACATTTCTTTTACACCATACCAAAACTATATCAAAGTGTGCTCCACAGCTGATGGTTTTCTTGATGGCACTACACCTGTTCATTTCAGGAGGTTTCAATAGTTGGGATGAGAGAAACTGAGCTCTAAAACGACCTCCTGGAAATAATGGAGTTATTCCATTCCCTTAAGCTTCATGACTGAAATATATTCAAAGACAATTTAAAGAAAAGATTGGTCATAAATATAAGTATGTATTTTTATTAATTTTTTCCAAGTACACATTAGTTTCTCCAGCCTCAGAGGTTCCTTCTTACCTTTCTTCTGGGGAAGAAAAAGAAAGAATTTACAACACGCAAAAGGAATGTAAGTTGTCGTCACTAGCATTGTTTGTGATTAGTACAACAATTAAACCCCACCTGATGAACTGATTAACTGGAAAACCACAAACGACAGATATTACACTACACAACAAAAACTAGAAGAATTCTTGTAAGGGTTAAACAGTGAGGTCAAGATTGTTATGAACAGAAATTCATTGCAAGTCCTGTTTCACAAATATTTGTGCATTTATGTTTATAAAACATCTGCACTGTTAGTTCTAAGGAAAGCATAATTATGACTTGATGGGCAGGTTAATAATCAGCATTCTTTCACCCTTATGCAGGTCCATATAAAGTTAGATTTTCTTTGGTCAAAGCTGCAGCTGTACTGAAACCTCATTCCTTCTTAGAATATGCATTTAACTTCTGAGCATATAGATGGTATTATTGTGTAAACTTACTTAAGAGGTCAAATCCATTCCTCTGGACCTGTATAAGCATTAAAAATACCTATCACAACACAAAATGTCTACTTCAAAATATCTGAATTCCCAGGCAAAGCCATTTTTATTAAGAGTTTACCTTTTTTAAAAAATAAGCAAACAAACAAAACTGCTAGCATTATAATAAACATTATGAAACTCAAATAATAATTCTGGGCATGTGTGTTTTCTCTGCCTATTGTACTGCAGTCCTGAGAAGTCCCCCCTTCTTTCACCATGCAGCAGCCCAGACCTGTTTATGGGGCTGTCCACAGCCCCAGAGCTCTCACCATGTAGCTTGTTTGCATGGTATTGAAAACATTTATCACATCAAGGACCCTCCCCGAGCTATATTACATATAATTACTCAAATGACAGCTAAGCTGGGAAGAAAGTTTGCCATGCACTGATTAATTAAGAAAACAAAACCATAATACCTGTGGCTAAAACTCTTTGGGGACTTCTCCTGCCTCTAGCTCTCCCCCAGCGCTCAGTCGTCCTGTTCCCTCCCAGGCTGTGGAAACAGGCACTATTCAGAATAACTAAGGATGCTCTGCCTATGTCACTCCTGGGACACCCCAGCTTTCCTACAAGCAGCCACAGCTGCATACATGATGTGGTACAGACTGTAAGCCCAAACCAGCAGACCCAGATTAGTTTCTTCTGAAGAGATCGTTATTTCTTCTAAGCTAAGGAAATCCTTCTGTCTCCAAACTCTCTTCCCCAAAAGAAAAGGCAGATCCTCCCTCCTGTATCCAGGGGTTGAAAACAAAAAGCCTACTCACAACCTGTGAAAATAAAAGAATACAAACTGAACACTATCACAGGTATTACCCTTTACTCAATACCAACTGCAGATATTTAACCTCATATTCTCTAAATTATGGTTTAATTATTTGTAGTTTAAAAATTGGATGGGATGATGAACCCTTTTCATCTTTTATGTCTTTGCCTCATTCACATGCCCGTGCCAAAAGCCATCACAACATATGGTAAACAAAGAGTAGCAAGAGAGTGTTATTTTCACCACTCCCAAGGCAAAGATCTTCTGAAACAAATGTTTTTGCATACATTTGGCCTTCTAAGTCTGAGGTCTTCTGGAAGGAAATCACCACACTCTAACACCCTGAACATGAATTTTCAATTGACATCCAAACAGACTGCTCTCTCGCTCTTTGTCTGGAATAAAATATACTTAATTTTGAATTGTAAAAGTAAATAACATAAGTAAGCACATTCTGGGAGTTAAGTATAAATGACAAAAACATATGTTACACCCGTGTTTATACAGAAGCATAGATCACATTTCTTGAAACACTCTGGTTATTGTCTTTCGAAGCACTGCTACAATCCCTTGAATACGAATGATGTGTCCTATAAAAAAAATACCACAAAATCATCCTACATAGCTGGCTGGAGTGTATTACTCTGAGGGCAAATATATTGTGTGAATATTCTACACAGACCAATGAGTATGGGACTGAGAAGACTTGGGGTCTGCTTTCAGCCCTGTTGCTGCCTAGTGTGCAGTTATAGCAGCTTTCCATAGGGAAGTCTAACATTTCTGTGTCCCATTTCCACACATGCAGAATGGGAATAATGACTTTTCTTTTTTAACAAAGCATTTTGTGATCAACAGGTAAAAACACAGTAATACAAGCTTATTTTATCCAATCTGTCAAGCCTTCTCCATGCAATCTCATTTGTATTATCCATGCATGAAGGATGCAAGAGAAAGATGTTTCAGCACCACAATGCTAAAATTGTTCTCCTTTGCTATTCCCTGCTGCTGCTGTAACATATTTTGCGGCCAGACTCCAGTATGGCTGGTGTTAAACAAACAGGAATGGTACCTACATCTGCTCAGAAAAGGGTTGCCTAGCAACTGCAATCAAAGGGTGTTTTACCCTCACCAATCTACTGTAAATTAATAGAATTTTCTCTACAATATTCTAACACTTTTAGTGGCTATATAAATGGGTTTTTATTATTATTTTTTGTTTGTTTTGTAGCTAATGTGTTTCATTTCATGATCTGATTCAGGCAAAAAACAGAGCAGCTAGAAAAGGTCAGATTATGAAGCACAAAAAGGTTCAGAGACTTGTTTGATGTAGAAATATTCTTTGACAGCTCATTGCATTTATTTACTATACCCTTTTCTTCTGTCATTGCAGAATCTATTTCAGCTGCCCCACGGGAGCACGAAGCCATTAGCCTGAATGATCATTCTGAATGCAAATTTCACAAGGTAACACCAAATCATGAAGGTTTTGATTCCTGTATTTACTGAGATGCTTTCCCTTTAGAGAGGTTACAGGTCTGCTATTTGTTTGCATATTAACAGCATTGATTTTCAGTATACCTGACATTACAGTGTTCATTTATCATATGTGTAATAGCTGAATACCAGAAGATGTGCATGTCAACACACAGAAAAGAAATTAGTATCTGAGATATTAAACAGGCTATGCAAGCAAGGAAACAAATCAATCAAACATGGAGCAAAGAAAGCCGGTAGAGCCTATTCATCAGGTTTTAGCAAGTTTCATTTCCAACCATGCTGAAATAGGAGCAGAATTTTGATTTAAAAGGCTTTTACTGCAGACACTGAAGCAAAAAAGCTGGGACTTAGTGGCGAACATTAAAAGTCTCATACTCCCCTCATCACAAAATAGCTTTCTTTGGTAGCAGGAAGGATCAAAGAGGCTGGTAGAACCCAGATGTGCCTATATACCTCCTTCCACTATGTCCACATACACTTTCACCAGTTCTGCATCTGAGCCTGCGAATGTCCTGGTCTACAGCCAGCCCTCAAAACGTCCTCCATTTGATGCAGCTGCCCTTTGCTCTCCATCTTCCACACCACACCCATTGTCCATGTGTATTTAAATGGTATGCAATTATTTAAATTCCTCCATCTGTCTTCCCACAACCTTCCATATATTAATTCTTAAAGGGAAAATGGCTTTGCTATTCGCTAGATGCAAGCATTTACCTGGATAGCAGCCAGTGGAGCAGGTTGTTAAACAAACATCCTGATGGAACAAAACCAAACATTAAGCAGCAACAAAGAGAAGAATATACTTTTACTCAAACAGAAATCTCCTATAAGAGTCCAGGCAAAGCCAGGAAACAATGAAATGAGCAAGCTTTCATTTGTTTTGTCCATAACTATTATAAAGGTGAGGAAGTTGAAAGTGCTTTGCTTAGAAGAACCCTCCACATTTCTCCTTCTCCCTCATATCAGTGCCCTGTGCTCCATGCAGTCCAACATCAAACACAACTCTAGCAAAAACAGCTCCTTAATTTTTCTACTGTGTTCATCTCTGATTAAAGGGTAAACTTTAATGTAAACAGCACTTTATCCAAGGACAGGCAATCATGCAAAATAGGGCATTCTACCAAAATGGTAGGATGCAAGGTGGACTTTTGATACTTCCAGACACTACTGGAGGCTCAATGCATGCATGCAGTGACGACAATTTAGCACCATCTGTGCTTGCATCAGTTTTCATACTCTTCAAATATGCACTGTAGTTGTGCAGTTCCCTCAGCAGAAGAACTGTGGCATATCCTGTGAGAATAGTAGCTAAAGATCCAGGAGTCTGAATCAAGATAGCTTAATAATTGCACAACTCTCTCGAAAATTTACTTTAAAATCATATCTAAACTCCTTAGAGATGGGGGCTTGTTTGTTTGTTTAAAGAAGCATGTTAAATTATTGTATTTTCAATCCAGGAAAAGTATCTGTGGTAAATGCTGACAAAATTCAGCTTAAAAATACATTTCTTCACACTTGATTTATCCAGCCTGGAGAGTCCTAAGTTGGGGATTCTCTAGAATGTAAACTGCTCCATAATCTCAATCCTTCTTCTAGATACCTAATTCAGATCTACCATACCTTTGTGAATGGAGAGGGAAGTGTCCAAAGTGAGAGCACCACTGACCTACAAACTGGTGCTGATATTCCCTGCTCAGTTTTCCAATTCCTTTTGCAATAATTTCTGTTTCTACTTTTGAGGTTTTGATGTGTTCCCCTCTCTTATGCATCATTTAAGTTTCTCTACACCGAATTGGATCCAACATTAATGACCACAGTATGTAAGCACTTTCCTGTATCATGTATGAGTATGTCGTGCTGCTTGCACCTATACTGGACTTCACTCATGCCCTCTCTCCTACAGCTGAGCTAACTAATACAGCTTTTCTGTTTTATCTTTCAGTCAATGGATCATTCTCTTACTTCATGGGAATTTAATATCTTTGAGAGCCTTTAATGAGAGACTTCCCTTGCATACACTTGCAGAGACCATCAGGGAATTACACTGATTTCTGAAGCATGACTTCTCTGCGTTGGCTCTTCTCCATATGGCTTTTAAATTCACATAAATTAAGGTCCACATGCCCATAATTTTCAATCTTTACAACAGTTCCTATTCAATTACTCTGAAATACTGGTTTGTGATTCACCTTGGAGTTTCTTTTTTTATTTTATTATTTTTTTAACTACCATGTCATTAGACTTTTGAAGTCACAAGGTAACAAAGTGGCTTTAAACAGCTGGCTGCGCACTAAATCATTTGGCTACTTCTTCACATTCCTAGTAATAATGCCCTGTTAATTTTTCTTATTGGATCCACACCTTCACCTATCAGCTGAAACTGATCTTTCCTGTAAAGGAGAATGAGTTGGACCTAATACCTTCTAGCATGTTGTTAAAAATTATAAAGAAAATTCTGCACAGAACAGCCCCACAGCAGCTAAATTTATCTTATTTATGTAGTTTTTTTACAAAGAAATATACATAAACATGAGTTTCATAAAAGTGCAGAACTGGTGGAGAGTCTTTTACTGCTATAAAAACTAATAAATTAATTACGGCAAAGACACAAGGTAGCACTAATATCTTGAAAAGGTGCTTTTTGCTCTTTGATCTCATATAAAAGACTATCAGAAACACTTTCACACCAAACAAAACAGAATTCTACAAGTATTGTTTCCCCAAGAAAGTCAGAAAATATTTACTTGCCTCTATAGCCAGCCCTACCAGACTCTATCTCCTTCCCTGAGGCAGGACTGTGACATGGAGTAAGTCCCTCAGGGGTACAAGGAAGGAGTGACCAGGCACTGAGGTTTCACTCTGTGAGCAGGTGTAAGGACAGACAGACGCTGGATTTTATTACACCCAAAGAGTCACCCATTGCAGCTGGGATGGTCAGAGAGATCAAAATGTGAGACTGGGATAGGCCAAGGGCAAACTGCTACACGTGCAGAGGGTGCCTTGGTGGCAACACAGCTCCTAAAGGCTTTTACTGTTCTGGTAACACTTAATAGCACCTAGCAGCTGTACTGACTCAGAGCTGCACTCAGAAACTAAATCCAGCCTTCCCTTTGCAAGAAACACATTCAGAGACCTAAGTCTGTTTAATGAGTACTAATTTGTTCATGAAGCTGACAGGTGAATTTCCTCTTCAATCTACATTATATTGTATGTTCCTTCTCTTGGTTTCTGGGGAAAAAAAGCAGCAGCAGCCCTTATTTAAAAATAAACAAAAAAAACCCTCGTGATGAGATTGACATGAAAGAAGCTTGTTTCTCATCAGTAATTGCTTCCCCCTGGGCTTGAAAATGTTTACAAATGAAAACTTCTCCTTCAGATATGGCTTGACCTATCATGAATTATAGCTGCTGCTACTGATCCACTCCTCCCTGCACACAAGGCTTGCTATCTCAATTTTGTACTGTAATTAAATATTTTCTGATGGCACATTATTTATTATTCGTCACCTTCAGCTCTCCTGGTGTTTATACATCTCCACATATTAGCAGGCAATTCAAAAACTGTTATTAACAATAATAACGTCCTGAGAGCTTGTTTGATGCGAGTGAGACACAGGGTTGGACTGCTTGACTGCAAGGAATAAGGGGTGGGGGAGTTTTGATGTTGTTGGTTTTTTTTTAATTTGTGCATTATCTAGCACCTTGCAGCCTTTGTTCACAAAGATCTTAAGCAGTCAAGGAGGAAATACTAAAAAAATAATGATAAGCAAAATTTATAAGTAATCTCATTTGATCATTACAAAACTACTAAAGAGTGAAGCAAAGAAAAAAGAGAATAGGTATAATTTTGTCATTTTATCTTTTTATTAATTTTTTGCTCTTAAAGAAAAAAATCAAGCCACATCTTTCCTCCCAAGACCAGCTTTGAAGATAAGGAGGACCTGTTGCACTAGAAGGACAATCAAGATCAAACAAAACAGGAATGCCGTATTTCAGATATTCAAACCCAACTGTCCATATGATTCTTCCAAAACTTCAAGGTTGTTTTTTTTTCCCTTATTCCTCTATATTCTCATCTATACCAATACAATCACAGCAACATTCAGTGCAATCCTGGAAAATCACTGTGACTTGGTACTAACTGAGAATTTGGCCCAGGATATAAAGGTATTCACTCACAGACTCAGTGTGCTTGCTTCAGAGCTGGTAATTAAAAACCTTTCAATTACAATCCTAGCTTGCCACACTTAACAACCTTAAGCCAATCATCTTCCCATTTTGAATCTTGCTCCCTATTTCCCATGATCTCCTGCAGGCCACAGTTAACACTCCCCATCTCCCTCCCCTCCTCCCCCAAAGAGCACTGGGGGCAAGAGGGACCACCTGCATCTTTGTGAGCTCGGAAGCCAAGGATCAGGAAACCCTCTAGCACTTCTCAGGCAGGAAGGACAATCCAGCTCAGAGCCCTGGGGAATGCTTGGCAGAGTGGGCCAAGCACGGAAGGAATGGGTGAGAGACGGAGCCCAGTGGGCACGGGAACAGGAAAAGCAGGCAGAACTGAGAGGGGATCCATTTTGTTCAGTGTTTTGCTTAAAATATCACTGATGAATAAAAGCATCTGCTGAAAGGAATTTGTGTATGACTGGGACATTTTTTTTACGGAGAAGATGAGGACAAAGTCCCCCCATGCGCTGCACGGGTGCTCACAGCCCTGGGGCAGCAGGGGCAGACTGAGAGAACACCCAGTCCCCAGAACCTCTTGGCAAGGCACAGACCAAGCCTCAAACTAAGTTCTGAGATGGCTTCAGGTATGCACGAAGGGACAATTCCCCAAAATTATTTGCTGATGTAACAAACCAAGTTTAAAAAGGCATAAATACCTAGATTAACAACACTCTTTAGAGGCTACACATGCAAAGCACCTGTAACCATCACTAAGCATTTTCTTTTATTAAAAACAATACAATTTGAAATTATGTGCACAGTGTACTAATGAAAAATAAATTGCATGCTGCATAACTATTAGTGCATACTAACATAGTCACATTAGCTTGCTAAAGCTTTTATTATCCAAAAAGTCAGAGCTTTTCCCATTTTGCTAACCCATGAGAAAATGGAATTGCCTTGGCAATGGTAACTTACTTGGGGTTGAAGTGTATCCAAAAGCCAGGATCTGCAAACCTCTTATTTCTCACTTACTGTAATTTAAACCTAACCTATTTGTTTTTAAAGACTTGGTTCGGGCCCTCTGATACATGCTGGACTAGAAATATATTGAAAATTACGATTTTGCAAGGGGCATTTTATAGACATCCCATATCATAGCAAATTTCATCAACTTCTGTGTCCAACATTTAAATCAATGTAGTTCATGTCGTGCAATGTAGTTAAGACACTAATTAGTTTTCCTGACAAATGGTGAATTTTCAGCAATTCAAGGTACTGAAAATATTTTCATTTATTCTCACCTCTTACTACTCTCTTTTTCAGACATAAAGCTATGTATATTTATGTCTATTTTTCCCCCTCAACAGAAGAAATAAGTTAACAGCATCAGGAAAATGGGGTTTTACAATGAGTTAGCATTTATCACACCAAACCACTAAGGCATCTTGCTCAGCTGGAACTGTGCACATTCGCAGATGGTGTCTTGGATTATAATTTCACAAAATGAGTTTACTCTCTCAACAGTTTCTCTTGCAATTTCCTCTGAAAAGTCATCTAAATACTTCCACAGTCTCTATTCCTACTCCCTGTGGAGTTTCCCGTATCTTTTCTGTATGGCATTATTTTACTTTGCTATCATGGAATATTATACATAGGAATTATGCTACTGAGATTCTCCTATGGCATTCTTACTTTTTATTCTTTCATTATAATATTTATATTTAGCTCTTTACAAGTTGGCTTTTTAATTTTTTTTTTATCCAGTACCTTTCACACAGTTCATTTTCCCTGTACCTGATATCTTTAATAATTAAACTATGACTTGCCATGTCCAGAAGGACAATGAAAGGTAAAAATTCATCTATGTTGACACCTAGGTGATCACAGAGAGCTGCCCAAACCCTGGAAAGACAGCTGCATTTCTGCTGTATGAGAGCAACTCAGAGGCCTAAAGCATGGGGTCAGAAGCTGATCTTGGACTTGCTGGATACTGGCACTGAGTGCCAGCCCCAGGAGCAGCCTCTCCTGCTGCAGAGATAGGAGATAGTGGCAGACCCAGTTTGCTTTCACTGTACACGCTGCCCAAGCCATCTGGTGTGCTGGTGGCTGGGGGCTGAAGAGGAGGCAATAACAATGAGAGGCCAGAGATGGTTCACATTTACCTGCAGTCACATGAGAAACCTGGCAACAATGGGGTTAATGACCTTTAAGGGATGGAGGCACCACCTTGACCTTTCTGAAACAGAAATTTCTTCTTAGAGGCATTACCTGCAAAAGTCTCCACCTGAAGGTCACGAGGCAGAGAGAAATATGCTGATGTGAACTATTTTAGAGATGAAACAGAACATTTTCCTCACCTAATCTGGGCTCACCCAACCTTAATTCTACGATTCTAAATTAGGTATATCAAGAAAAGAAGCAGGTTTACAGCTAAATTAGCAGGTTACATTGCTGAGAGCATAATCCAATGTTAGAAATGGGTTTTATTTGGCCTTAGGGCTTGTCAGTGGCATTATATAATTCAACAACCAAGGATTTACATTATCCTCCCTTTGTTCTCAAATGAAGATTTCTCGCTGATTTATTGATTTTGTTTGTACAAGTGGAAGGAAGCTCATGGGTAATTTTTGGTGGTGGGACATTACAGCTCTAATTAATTTAAATTGGAATGTGGCTTAGTTTGCTAAAATATTTGCATACTCTAGAAGTTCAAAAATTCATTGTTTACTGTGCACATACATTCAATATACCTCAAACAGCAGTGGACCAAGCTCACACAATTAACACAGCAGTTACAGTATTGCTGTGACACCTTTGCTACTGAAGACCTCCAAAAGTTGCCCATTTTTTGTAGTTTGCACAGATGCTGAAACAAAACACAATTTCTGATAAGCATCACTTGTTCCCCAGAGATAAGTAATGAAACAAACATAGCAATATACTCTCAAAATAATTTTGCTAAGTGAGTGCAAGCAAATTTTACATTAAGCTAAGCCTCTTATTTGGTTATAATCACTGTGTGGATGCCTATTTTAGCCACGCAGGGCATGTGCAAGTTGCTCATCAAATATCATTTCTGGTTAATGACAGAAGAACTCATACATAAAACATAAAAGTTTGCTTGGCCTTTACACTCCACCTTGTGCAACATCTCAAACAGTTTAGTATGCACAACGTATTAGAGAAAAAAATAATTTAAGAATCTACAATCCTAACAAACATGAACGAGTAACCAATCATTACTGTTCCACTGGAATCTCTGCTGTCCACATTATAACTTCCTGGACATGGAAATGAAAAAATAAGGTGGCAATATTTAAATTAATATACTATAAAATTAATTTTATATATATATTAAATTAATACACATATTCATTATGTGCTGCTTTTACAAAATCCTGCACACAGCCAAGCTATTTAAGCTGTCATTGAAACTGACACCCTGATCAAAGCACCTGGTAAGCAACAATGTGTTGAAGTGGAGCTGTGCTTTCTCCTTCTCCCTTACAGGAGCTCTGGTGACTGACTGACCTGTAAAACTATTCATCTATTTCTCCATCATTTACTCTTTCAACAGTTTACTCTCTTTACTTAATGCAACAGGTTAACCTTCACAAAAAGTCTAATGAAGAAAATAATTAAAAACTGTTTCAAAATTCACAATTTGGTGTTTAGCAAAAATGTGTTAATCCATAAATCAGTAAATTGGACATTTACTTTTTAGTGAACAAGTGCAGTTTCTTGGGATTTTTTATTTTCCTCATGCATTTCATGTTTTCTAGATGACAGAGTTTACTAGCAGTGGTTCAAGCCATGAAGGCTGCATATTGGAACTAGCATGCATAAATACAGTTATACCCCTATACATATAAGATACATATATATGCCTATTCGCACACACATATATGCACACATTCCTAGATACACAAATAACCTTTCAGAGACCCAAATGCACTACAGCTTTTAAGCAAAGCACAAGAGGAAACAGACCACATATGAATTGGTAGATCTGAAGATCAGCCACTGGCCTGGCATGGAAATGGTTTTTCTCTGGCAGTTTGTGAACATATGCTCTTAGATGTGAGTCATATATCAGACTATATCATACACACATATAAAGTAACATGTCATTTACAAATTACAGACATTTCACATCTAAGCGTTTCTGGAACATGACTAAATCCAAACCTTTAGTACTACAGGAAAGTTCATTGCAGAGACAATTTAACAGACTAGAAGATGCCTTTCCCCAGATACTTCCCTAAATTATCTTGGGTTATTTGCTAAATGGACAGAAAAATATTGCCCATGTCTCAAATTAATGTCCTGTCAAGACCAAGAAGTGAGAAGGACAAACAGGCGGGCTGTGGTTATATAGTCATCTCAGATGGCTAAAGACGTGGCTTTTCCTCAGCAGTTCACCTTCCACCTTAGAGATGCATAGCTGTGCAGGTTTTGGATGGGATAGAATTAATTTTTTTCATAGTAACTGGTATGGGGCTGTGATTTGGATTTGAGTTGAAGACAGTGCTGTTAACACAGGGATGTTTTAGTTAATACTGAGCACATGTTTACATGGAGCTAAGGCCTTTCTGCTTCTCACCCCACCCTACCAGTAAGTGGGCTGGGGGTGCACACAAGTGGGGAGATGACACAGCTGACCCAAGGGATATTCCATACCATACAGCTCATGCTCACTTTACAAAGCTGGGCAAAGGAGGAGGAAGGGAGGTGTTCAGAGTGATGGCATTTGTCTTCCCAAGTCGCTGAACACCTGCCTGACCATTGGAAGCAATGAATGTATTCTTCGTTTTGCTTTGCTTTTGTGCACGGTTTCTGCTTTCCCTATTAAACTATTTTTGTCTCAACCTATGAGTTTTCTCATTTTTTCTTTTCCAATTCTCTCCCTGATCCCGCTGGTAGGGGAGTGAGTGAGTGGCTGCCTGGGGCTTGGCTGCTGGCTGCGGCTAAACCACAAAAACAGCAGATCTGACCGGGAAGATATATTTTTCAAACACAGAAGAAACAAGAGTTTTCAGTTTTGATATAATTGGAGTTTCTGGTGCAGCCAAAGGTCTCTCAAATGCTTCAAAGTACTCCATAACCTGGAGGTGGGAAATAGAGCTGGGGCTTCAGACCAAATCATACACCCATGCTGTGCTTGATTCAGGAACCAGTCACATCTAACTCTACTTCTCTGTCTTTAACCATCCCAGTTTCTCCAGTGGTAGGCCCAGCCTCAGACCCTGAAGAAATACAGGTGCAGGGGTGGAATCATTAGTGGTAAAGAGTTTTGGTATCTGAAGAGACAGAAATTCCTGTCTAGTCTATAGTCTTCAGGCACAGGAGGATGCCACATACAGCACCGACCACCTCACCAGAGGTGACTTTTTTTTCAGTTCACCCTGAAAGGACTAGAGCAAACAGGTACCATTCAGACATATAGCTGCAGAAGAAACCCATATCAGCATTGTGACATTCACCAAAGTAATGAATTACGAGAGTTAAGGGTTCAGAGGAAGACATTTCCTGGTATTATCTTCCCTTAATTGTAGATCAAAACCAGCAGTTTATCAGAAAACTGATTCTCACAAACTTTGGCTACCCACAGATAGCAAGAACACTTTTTCTCTCCTATTTCTCTCAAATATTACTCTTTCTTTTCCTCTCCAGCCCTTTCCAACCCCCTGCCCACCCCCCAACATACACACATTTTGCATTCCTCTCTGTAGAGTTCTTTCTGCTAGGAAACATTTGATTACATCTTCTTTCATGTTCAGAGTTTTCTTTAAATTCTGACTGGAGTTTTTTGGCTCTTGATTCTTGAAGTTGCCATTTCTGTGAATCATTAATTCAGAGATGCATGAACAATCTTGATAGACTGTGTATTATGTTACCTCTCACTTTGCTCTGTTATCTTACATGTTGTCAAATCAGACTTCAAATTATGTCACAGCTACTCTTTCTGAATGGTTAATTTTTCACTGAGAGTTACACAGATGGGCAATTATTTTAAGGCTTGAATACCTGCCAGCAATTGTAGTGGCATGAAGCTGATCTCCAAAGCCCACACAACCACAGAGAACACCAGAAAACAGAAGACAAATCTGAATGTAAACTATACTAATTTTTATGGGTGGCAAAGTTTAAACAAAAATTTTCCACACCATTAGAAAAGCCTTCAATCACTACAAGCATGTACTTCTGTATATATGAACAGGCAAAACTGCACATTTTAAATCCCAAAGAATAACTAGAGAGAACCAAACCAACTAACAGAATAACAATGTTTCATTTATTTACTTATTTTAAAACAAGAACACTACTTAGGGGAGAAGTAGGGTAACCATCCTTTAAGCTCCATGTATTTATCTGTAAAAATGAATAAAGTATAAGCACAACTCTTGAAGAAGAAATGAAGTGGGAACAGAAGTGGGAAGTGGGTCACTTTCCATGTCTTCTAGCCTGACAGCAGAATGGCCAGTGACTAATAAATCTTTTTTTAACTGTCTGTTATTCATCCACTGAAACTGGGACAAGAAATACGGAGTCCCTCAAATAAACTCCTGGAAAACTATCCCTGCATTGTGGCTGTCTCTGGCTGCTGGCATACATGGATTCTGCATCCTGACACTGCTACTGCTGCAATGTTGTCCCACTTACAGAATAGCCCAGGGCAGAATTGAGATCAAAAGAAATCACTAAACTTACTTCTACATTCACCATGAACAATAATATACACATAACAAACAATACACAGAAAAGAGTTTATCTAAGTATACATAGTCATATAGCGCCCAGCCAAGTCTGGCACTCACCTAAATCACCTGCTGCCTTCCCCTCTCTCCTCCTAAAAGCCCTACAAAACTTTTATCAATCTTCCAAAACAACTAGAGGCTCTGAAAAATGTGCATTGAGAATTATGACTTCTTGTTTTGCACAGGATGAAACAAAACAGTGATAATAAGGATTAAACAAGACAGCCATCTAAAGCAGGCTTTCAACAGAAAGCATTGCCATGAAGCAGTCCATGCTTCAAGGTGCACGGGGAGAAATCTTTGATATCCTGAAGAATCATTTACAGAGAGACATGAATATTCGGTTCCAATCCTATAAATAATTAAAGAAGCTAATCATTAAATACACGAGCCAGTCATGTCTGAAAAGAGAATCCAGAAACTGTGGCAAGCACTTCTTCAATGACATTGACTTTCTTAAGCATAGTACAGACTTCTCTCAACAGTGAAAAATGGAACATGTGATGTTTCATAAGCAGACTCAGAAAAGGCTGGGTGGAGAACCACAAACTTCTGGGAGAGTGCTCATTTTACCAGGACTTTGTTCAGTACTCTAGTAGACAATACCAGCAAGTGACATTTCTGTACAATATATAGCATTAGAATAAAAGGGAAAGAGAGTTCAGGCAAACTGTAAGAATAAACCCTGCTATTACTTGAATATTTCCCTGATTTTATAATAATTTTGTTTCATGGAGGATTTTTCCACATATGATTCTCTTTCTTTTTCTCCATTTCTTTTCTACAAATTGAGAGAATAGTCATGTTTGTAGAATGTCTGCTACAAAACTTTGAGGAAGTCCTGGCATTGATTTCAGGCACATGAAATTGTGTGTTCATACATGAACACACAACCAGGCCTTGAGAGTGATTAAGATCCTTCCTGGCATGAGTATCCTACTAACCAGTTACAGTCCATGAGTAAATATGGATTGAGAAAGTGAACGGAACACACCAGAACATGTCAGTCATTTATTATTAGCAAGGCCAACAATACATTCCAGTGCTAAGTTTTCAAATTTCATTTCAATAAATTAATTATGCCATTGAAACAGAGCTGACTTCATAAACCACACACAGTTCTGATTCCAGAGCATGCAATAATTAAAGGTATAGTCAGTAGCTGCTGCAGAGATTTTCTGTTTTCAAAAGGAGTGAAGTTAATTAACCTCTGGCTTTCCAAATGCATTAAAAACAAGAAGCAGCATTCTAGACTGTGGTAATTTGGCCAGAACTGGTTTAGTAAAGCATCTTATCTATTTACCATCACATGGACAGCCAAATGCACATTCAACTCTTTATAGAGGAAGGACTGACTGTTCCTCTAGCTCACGGCTACTTCAGCCAAAATAGTTCCCAGACTTGAGTGGAGGTATTAATGGTGGCAATCATTCAGCCAAAAGGAGGGAAGACTGCACATCTCACAGAACCATGAGCTCGGTGAATGACTTTACACAGCAGACAGCAAAATAAGCAGTAGTTAGCATAGAGACAGGGGCATGAGAAAAAGCAATGTGCTACAGGGGAAATCAGGCACATGATGAACTAAAAAAATTGCATCAGGAATTAATGTGAACTGTTCTACTGCTCTCGTTCAAATCAAAGCTCTCTGAGCAGAATACCTACACGATTGTGCTGGCCTTGCAACTAGGTGACTGCTAATTACTACCTGGACTGAGAAAGATACTCCACTGTTTTAATACTTGAAAGAGAACTGGGTTGGCAACCTCTGTATAATTAGTTTCCTAACAAGAGAAAGGATTTTAGAGGTAGGATGCCTGAGGAGGAGGGACAGAAGAGAGCACAGCACATACAGTTACATTTTTGTTCATTCTTTTCTCTCTTGTGACTTCCCCTTAATTTTCCTGCACTGTAAGGGATGAGTTATCATTAATGGCATAGCTCATATTATTATTCAGTAGCACTGCTTTTCTTATGTCAACCTATCCTATCCTGTTGACTTTCACATTTCTGTCAGAGACACTCACTATATTTAAATGCATATATAAATTGCCATTACAGCTTTCCTTTAAAAGAAAACTGCTACCACAGATGACCGAAAAATTATCATTAAACAATTTTCAATGACAGTATGTCTTCGAAGACACTGTATTTTTGCTAAGTATTATTAACTAATTTAAAATAACACCTGGAGTGTTTTTTTCTTAAATCAAAATATTTTATTTCACAGCAACATCTGTTGTAAAACATATTTTACTTCATTCACTCATGAGTGTTCCCCATATTCATTCATACCATCAATGACAGTAGATTTCCACTGACAGCCCAGAGTGGCAAGATACCACAATCACTAGATTTAGTATTACAATTGAATATCTAGACTGTACAAAAGCAATCAAAGATGTCATTAACTACTAATACGGTCATGCCACAATCTAAAAATTGAGTAAAAGTCAAAATTAATTCAGTGTAAAAGAAAAAATAAGATTTTCTTAAGTTAAATCTTACATATTATCTCCATTTTACAGCAGGTTTTGGAAATACTTCCGTTTTGTAAACATGAACTCAGTGCAAAGTGCTTTCTCCCTTTCCTCTTGTTAGGCTGCTTCAGCTTCTCTTATTCACCAGAGCTGAGCCTTCCATGTGTCCACCAGGAGCTTTTCCCATCTCACACAGGTCTGTCTACCACCACAGAAAACCCAGAACACCACTCCCACAGCAACTGTTCTCTCCCTCTCAAAACTACATCCCTCTCAAAACTACATCCCTCTCAAGGACCCTCTACATTAGAGAATTATCATCTGCTTCTGCGTATAGACACACAAAGCAAGTGTGGAAGTAATTTCAGTCCTCGCTTCTTGGGATTCTCCAATACAATAGCAAAACCATTTTACCACATAGTTTCAGTGACTAATGGCATGCCATGAGAGCCCTCTTGGACTGCCCACTGGAGAGGGAAGAATAAGCTATGATAATATTTTATAGGAAATTTTTTGTAAGCATCTCTGGTCTACTGGACATTTTGGTGTTACTCAAACTTCACAATCTCTAAAGTATATTCCAGGAGTTGTTACACTACTAGCACTAAAGAAAAATGAATATTAATAAAAGAAAATACAGATGGAAAGAAGAAAATAAAAATTCACAGAAAATAGATAAAATAAAAAGAAAACAACTCATTTCATTCAGATATATTTCAGTACTATTATTATTGCCATGCAGCCTGAAACATCTAAAATAATCACAGGACAATGAAACCTGAAAGACAAGGCAAAGAACTGCTTGCTTACCAACATTTTTCTGCCCCTATTTCACCTCCTTTGGTGGCAAGAAGCTTTTAGCCTACGTGCTGAAAGGCACTGTACTGATTGTCAGTGGTCTTAGACACAGATGGCATATAATTCTAAACTCTTTGGCCTGAGAAAGCTTCCATTGTATCATTTCTCCATATGGAGAGTTTATGAGACTTTACAGTAAGCTTTGGCAAGTTTTTCCCATATAATATTTTGCGGGCTCATCCATCACATAAAAGTTTTGAATTAATGACACTACAACATTTTATAAAGGAGATAAAATCCATTTCATTTTCCATCTTTCCTGACAAAAGTAGTTTTCTGATTTCTAATTTCAAAGTCCTTCATTCAATGATCAGGGACTACATTGCCATTAGCTAAGTTTCATGTAAATGCAGACAGATCAGAGACACAGATATCTTAACATTTACCGCTATTGTCTGAAGTTCCCACCAATGCATGCTCCTTCTCCAGGCCAGTTAGCTCAAAAAAAAAAAAAAGTCATACTCACCTGCAATAATGAATGAAAGAGTGAATGCATAAAGACACTGGAAAGCTAAAGCGCATCTGTGAAAAGAATAGCATTTCTTTTCCTTTCTAGGAGCATAACACTTCTTTCTAAACACTGTCTAAAAGGGGAGGGTTTAGGCTATTTGCATTTTTTATATGAAAAATACTCCATGAAAATGTGATCCTGGAAGCTGAAATTCTAATTTATATGGCAGAAGGCTTTAAATGCCTGTGTACATTTAAAGCCATGTTCATTTAATAGTGAGTCAGCCCACTCCACCTTTGGCTATCTCTAGAGGGCAAAATGGATTCCCATTAGTAATTCTCAGGCTTGGAGAGAGCTCTGACCTGTGCACAGGGTTTATCAAGGTCTGCTTTCTCTGCAACAGCTACAGATGGGGGCAAGCCTCAAGGGACTTGCTCCTGCTGTTTTCTTCTGATGAAGCAGCCCTTTGCATCTCCTCTGGTTTTTATCACCCAAAATACAGCTCTCATCAATAATAATGGGAAAGAGACACCTAAACTTTTTTTTAGTGTTTGGGTTTTCCTCCAAACACAAGGCTAGGATATGAGGATTGAGTTCATTAAGGTTTAATGGTGAAAATGGCAACACCATGTATTACCTCGTGGTAAAAGTTAGCGAAATCCTAGGAAAAAGAGCTGAGAAAATGCTTGGCAGAGATGGAGAAGTAGGCTCTTTACACACAGGCCCTCCATGATCTTTAAAATACAATCTCAACCATGAAGACAAATAGAGCCCAGCAATAACAACCATATTCCACATCACCACCTTCACCACTTACTCACATGAAGGCTAAAGTTTCGTATGCAGTCCTGATCCAGAGTCAGCCCAACATAACACTGATGTTGATGGTGCTACTCTGACTACATTTTTATTATATAAGTGAAGGGTGCAAATTTTGCCTTAAAGAAATACTAGATAAGATGCTGTTTCTGCAACACATATGGTTTGGTTTTGGCATGTTATTTTTTTTCCCTTTTTATCTCCTTAAAAGAACAGCAATCTTTCGTTCTCATAGGGTAGAATCTGGAAAGGTTTCCTTTTCATAGAGATTGAACTGTGTCCTATAAATATTGTTTCTACTACATCTATATGATCTAAGATAACGGCTGTAATATAAAAGACAATGAAAAATAATGAATGAGCTCATTTGAAATACAGGAGGCTTTGTCTTACTGGTAATCGCCAGAGGATGCCATAAAATAAAATAATCTCTTAAAAATGCCAGTCCACAAAAGTAGTCAATAGACATAATGATAAGCACTTGCTAATCAATAGTGATAAGTCAGTGCAACTTAGCTGACAGATGCTTCTTCAACAACTGTTTTCCTAATACCTAACTCACTAGCATAAACATGTCAGCCCAATGCTTTAATAAGAAAGCTGTTCAGTAGATAACAGGGCAGCAGGATGAACAGTACCAATCACCTCAGTCTGTTCTACATTTTGCAGAACAAGGCCTCCCCAGGGACACTGCTGACTACCAAAGCCTTATTTTCACATGATGGGGGAGGACATAAGGAGAATCGACGTTCCTTGTCAAAAGCAACTGAACACTGCAGCACTCCAACATCTTTCAGAGAATGCAGGAAAACACCAGCTAGTGGAGAAAGGGGACACCTGAGTAACCACAACTTTGATGTCTCTAATAAAGAGGTAGAGAAAAAATAAGGAAAAGTAATTTGCTTCAAATGAATTGAACTGAAATGGCACACACTCAGGTTGACCATTTTTTCAAGTGCATTCATATACTTTCACAGCAGAAACCTTATCTGTGTGTGTGCAACTTCATAAAAAACTTTTTTTAGATATAACAGGCTGCAAGAATAAGTCTTACCTTTGACAAATGTACTTGTTCCTTACTCCTATCCATTTCTACGTGGTGCTGTAGGGGATCCTAGCCCCCTCACTATGGCCAGGCCACCTGTCTCTTTGGGCTCACCTTGGTTTCTCCTGTTCTCTCCACTCAGAAACATGCTGTTTGACCACCAAGGTGCTCTCTGGCCTACTCATTCCTCTCTATATCCCTGCAATTTTGTTTCCCAGTTTGCCAAGGACAGTGAGGTCCATCACTTATTTGTTAAATTTTCAAATCTGCACCTTCCTGTGTACATCAAGGAGCAGCAATTCACTCTCTAAGGCTTTGCTATCGCTGTGTAACGTGCTGACCAGTGCTGTGTCACACTGCATTCTCTGAATGATGGGATGGGCCACAAGTATCTACAGTTGTTCCCTTCCTCCCAGGCTCACTTCAAATAATATTTTTATTTCTTTTATTTGTTGCTTCTCATATTTTAGGTGGATTTTGAGCTTCTGACCCTTTAAAGGGTTAGCTTTAAAGCCCTCTCCCTTTAAAGTATCCAGTTAAATTCAAGGCCTTGGGACCAGTTGCAGGCAGGGATTTCAGCTTGTTGTTGCTGATTTAAGATGCTTAGTTCTATCACAAAATCAGGCAAGTTTTAACAGCTGCATAACTTCACTGCAAAAATGGAGAATACCTGAGATTTTTCAGGTATCTAATAAGTTAGGGAAGGGGTTTGCTGGGGTGTTCATTTTAAAAAAGTTCATCAGTCATCTATTTTCAGCCTGGATATTTGGGATAAACAAGGACACAGGTTGTAGACATAGAAGGCACCACCTATTCTACAAAATAATGGCCATAGTCAACTCTCCTGACATTGCCAAGCCTTCAGTACTGATGGAGAAGCCTGTTTGTGCTATACAGCCGTGAGGGAGATAGTTCTTTCACAAGTTTATGAGCAACATCAGCATCTCTGACTTCAGTGGGCAAGAAACACTTATCCAAGTTGCCTTGCCCCGCTAAAGCAACAGCCAAAATAACCACATGAAGCCCTTTCAAATAAAATAAAGTCCCTTGAAGTACACCTGCCTCTCTGGAAAAGTTGAAAGAGCAAATTGCGTTAGTGAGAATATCAGTTGCCTGAAGCAGGATTACTTAACAAAACTGAGAGCCATGCAAGATGCACTGTGCATCTTAAGCAACCCTGGAGACCAGCAGACATGACACAGTTGCAGGACCTGACAGAAACCAGCACCTGGAGGTCAGGCGGGGCACTCAAGACTCTCTGAAGTGGAGGTGGAAGTTTAAGCTTACACTGCAGCATCTGGCCCCTAAGGTGTTACTCAAAGTTTTCAAGTACTGCAACAAGAAGAAATTAAGAACCTATGAAGTAAAAGAAGGCCTCTGAATAACGCTGTCATCCCTCACCTCCTACACAGAAGGAGGGCACTGTTAGGAATAGATCTTAATATCGATGAGCCTCTGTACTCTGCATCTGGCTGCTCTGGTCAAAGGAATTGAGATTTGTTTGATGTTCTAATGGCTTTAACAACGTAGCAACACTTCAGATACTGACCCCACTGTATAATCTTAACAGAACTCCTGAACCATGCAAATATGAACACTAACACAACCAAAGTTTTTTTTATTTTATAACCACCATGTTTTACTGCCACATGCTCCTAGATGTGTCCTAAAATTAGACACTGAGGACCAGAGACCATGACATGTGATATGTCCTGGTCTCTCAATCCCTGCATGCACGCGTATGTTGGGTGAGGCAGAGAGGGAAATAAGGAAATTCTTCAGATGCATGATAAATTACACTTGAGTAACAAGGCAAGGATGAAAGTAAATTCTGCCAAAACTTAAACAGATGTGTAAAGATACCATTTAAATAATACCATGGTATTATCTTCCACATTTTAATGCTCCCCCAGTTAACTGTGCAGATGACTCCTTTATCTAACAGTTGGCAACTGAAGGTGCTTCATGAATGACAATTTTGAGAAAAAACATGAATTATATCTGAAACAAAGTATGCCCCAAATCCAAAAAATATTAGCTGACTTTTCACTGCTCGCAATTATATTTTTTTAAGAGGGTTCTAAAGTCAGCTCCTATCGTTCCTTATTATAAGGGGAAAAACAAAATCAATCAAGGAGTGTTTATCCTTCTGCTTTGCTTGTGGGGGTGAAGGGGATATTACACAGTGGTGTTGA
Organism: Gymnorhina tibicen; assembly: GCA_013399875.1. Lineage (NCBI taxonomy): Eukaryota > Metazoa > Chordata > Aves > Passeriformes > Artamidae > Gymnorhina > Gymnorhina tibicen. Next base: position 628,119 of record VXAZ01003156.1, read on the forward strand.
CTGGCTTGCAGTCAATTCAATATAACTTTACTATGGCAACAGTTGCATCACTTCATATCATGCAGTTTCAGATGAAAAAATTAAACCAGCACCTCCTCCTTTTATTCCTGCACTTTGATCTTCTTGGAGGTGGACTTAAAAAGCGCTGCTTCCCAGATTTCCATGCCACTGAGCCTGTGCTTATAAGATTTGTAACTGATTGAGCCGATTTTTCCTATTTACAATTAACCTAGTAAAAGCATTTTGCTCTGACAGCTCCTTTGTGCTACACGGTACATCCAGTACTTAGGGGGTTAATGCATGAAATGGATCACTGGGTTGAAAATAGAAATCACTGTTAAAAAAAATGTGGTACCAGGAGAATTAGGCACAACATAATATTGTAACCACTGAGAATTCTCAACAGTAAAATAAAGCCTTATAGTCCCAGCATTTTCATTAGTTTTCCAGTAGTGCTGGACGCAGTGTGAATTACAATGAGCAAGAAAGCAGTGGTTGCTCTCTTTAAAGAACATGCACTGTATAGGGGGAAGTCATTTCTTCAGATCATACTGTGCTGGTTATTGGTTTGTATATGCTGGTATGCATTTTAGCACTTAGAAATTGTATTTCTCTCCATTACTGGATTCTGCACATAGCCTGAAAAACAATATGTGTTTAGAAGCTCTCAAAATGAGAGCTCTCAAAATCTCATTGTAAGGTAAATATTTGTTTAGAAGTATAAACAGTGATATAAATCTGCAGAAAGAGCATTCTGTACCAAATCTTTCATTGAGAGGATGTTTTTTAAGTCTGGACAGGATGTACTGTGTTTTCATTAAAACAACTGCAAAAGTTAACATTAAGATGACTAAAAGCCAAAACTGGACAAAAAATGAGGTTGATATAAGCTTCTGCTACAGAATGTTGTTTTGTTAGCAGTTAGCTATTCATCAGAAGAAAAAAGAAAAAAGAAAAAAAATAACAAAACAAACAACCAAAAAAAGCCCCAGGAATAAACTCATTTGGGCAAATGGAGCATGTATTTGATGTGGTTTAATCCTGGCCCAGTCCAAACCAGTACAGTATTAAAATACCACCAATTATCTTGGAATAGAGGCAAACAAGCTTATGTGTACAGAACTACTAATTTCTCTGAAATCACTACTTATATAGCTCTTTAAGAATTAAGCATATGATCTGTATTTAAAGGAAGATTTGAGCTGATTCAAGCCTTAACTTGAGCCTTCCAAATACTTATTTGGGGAATCTATAAATATGGGTCAAAAAAACCCCAAAGAAGATGTGCTCTCTGAGCATTTGCTGAGCATAGATTTGTGTTTTCAGCTGCATGACATTATCTAGAAGACCAAGCTCAGATCACCCTGCACAATCACTGGAAAACCAGAGATTCTCATTGGTAAGAACCCAACCAGCCTAGACAAAATTGTAAAGAGCCTGCAATATGCTCTATATCACAATATGCTCCTCCACTGGAAGGACTCTGGTATGAATTCAGTGATGTGCCACATGCAGAAGTTTGTAGCAAGTAACCTTTCTCAGAGCCTAACTTCATTCAAGTCCCTGCATTGCAGAAAGCCTGAAAAAGTGCTGAAAACCAACTGCGTACCTCCTGAACAATTACCCATCCTACATGATATGGACATTTCACAGCTTTTACACACAGTGAATTTCAGTGTAATTCACAAAAACATTGAAGACTGCTAAAGAGAGCCTCTGCCCCTACTCAGACAGAGTTGCCTACAGCAGGCTGCCCAGGACCATGCCCCATCAGGTTTTGAGTATCTCCACAGATGGGAGACTTTACAAAATCTTTTCCAGTATCTGATCATCCTAAGAGAGAAGAAGTTTTTCCTTTGGTCCAGATGGAACTTCATGGGGTTTTTATTTCTGGCCATTGCCTCTTGTACCATCAGTGGGCACTGCTCCACCATTCTCATTCTCTCTAATTAGGCATTTACACACAGAGATAAAATTGCCCCTGAGCCTTCCCATCTCCAGGCTCAACATCATCACCTAGGTCAGCACAACATTTTTTGGATTGTTATTTTCAAATTTTAACATTATGTCCTACGTTGTCTCATTATCCACCTTCTTTTGATGTGGCACTGCCTTGTCCTCAGGAAAAGTCAGGTGTTTTTTAATTTGGTTTTTAAGGAATGAATTAGAAAACAATTGTATTTTTTTTCACTACTTAAAGGGAAAAACTCATCTTTAAGCAATTATGCTAATAACAGAAGACTCTAAATCATGCAATTAACAAGTATTAAAGCTTTTTTCCTTAACAAATAATCTAATATTGTTCTCTTGAGGATTCTTTCTTCTTTTTATCCCCAAAATGCAAACAGCAAGCTGTTTACAAAGTCACTAAGATTAAATATTTACTAAAGAAAAATAAATAAATTTCAACAAGTAATAATTATATTTGGTGCTGTTTTCTGTTTTAGAGCACATACCTTTAGATGCCAAAATTTTGTGGCAATGAAAGGTTGGGAATGCAATTTGCAATTTGCTGTATTTTCAGAGGGATAACCAAACGCATGCAGCCCCTCTGAACAAGGGATGAGCAAGGATGGGTGAGGCGGGGAAGGGACACCATATGATCTATGATGTTATAAATGATACAATTTAATCCCCTTACAGGATAGCAAAGGAGAAGACCACCAGTTAAATCAGTGGTGGCTTCACATCATGACGTAAAAATTATCACATAAATAAAGATTCACCACATCATAAAATAAAGATCTGATACAGCTCAATCACTGGGTTTCCTACAGCATATCTCTGTTTCATGAGGAAGATTCATGTGAGTGAAGCAATTGCTCCTATGCAGACTGTCTGGATGGAACAAGGAGGATGATGACCCATCTGTGAGGTTTGTCACACCTCCCAAAGGCTGGAAAGCCCAAGGCACTCCCTGGTCAGCTGACAGTACAAAGCCTGGCTTCTGGGGCCTTTGCTCACCTTGATTCACTGGCATCTCTGGTGCTAAAGGCAGTCCACACCCCAACCTTTTCCTGCACTGGGCACTCCCCAGCCAACCTATCACTGTTGAGGAAGCTCATGCAAATAAGGTAACTGTGAGACCTTCATCTTCTTGCCAAAGTCAGTGATGGGTTTAAAACACTCCTGAATAAGGAGACAGCAACAGGGAGAGATGGAAAACCTTTGTTTTCCTAACAGATCTGGATAAAATCAGCCAAACTGTAACAAAATAAGGACAGAGGAGGTAACCACAGCTGACATGGTAATAAAAATTCTCTTTGAGAATACAGATATCCAGCAAACATAAGAAAGCAATCCTGAAGAACTAGCAATGCACTATATTTTTACTTCAGTTGCTCTCCACACCTCAGAAAAGCAATTTTAAGACCTTACCCTATAACTCTCTGCATGGAAGGCAGTGTCTTGGTACCACTGAACTCCAGCAAACAGGCTAAGAAAGCATCACTTCTTCCTTGAAACACCTGAAGATGTGTAGAAACACGACAGTGCCTCAGCTGTCATGTTTCAAATGCATGTTTACAAGTTTTGCTATCCTGGAGCAAGGCATGTCAGAGGAGCAGAGCCACCCTGAATTTTTCAGGACAAGCATTCAAACATGCTGCATTCTCATAGAGAATCACAGCAGGATTTTGTAACTGTATTGGGTTTTTTGTTGCCAGGACAAGGGCAGCTTCTGTGAAAAGCTGCCAGAAGCTTCCCCTGTGTAGAACTTTGCCAGTGCCAGATGGCTCCAAAACCAGTCTGCCATTGGCCAAGGCTGAGCCCATCAGCAATGGTGGTAGTGCCTCTGGGATAACAGATTTAAGAAGTGTCTGGCTCCACGACTGCAGCCAGACAAAGGCGTAAGAATGAGAGAAACAGCCCTGCAGACACTAAGGTCAGTGAAAGAAGAGGGGGCACTCCAGGCACTGGAGTAGAAATTCCCCTGTATCTCATGGTGCAGACCATGGTGAGGCTGGCTGTCCCCCTGCAGCCCATGGAGGTTTATGCTGGAGCACATATCCACCTACATCCCATAAAGGACCCCATGCCAGTTGGAGGCTGTGACCCCATGGTGGGGACCAACACTGGAGCACTTTTACGAAGAACTGCACCCCATGGGAAAGACTCATGTTGGAGAAGTTTGTGGAGGACTGTCTCCCATGGGACAGACCCCATGCTGGAGTAGGGGAAGAGTGGAAGGACGAAGGAGCAGCAGAGGTAGCGTGTGATGAATTAATTGCAATCCTCATTCCCTGTCCCCTGTACTGCTGCAGGGCAGGGGGTAGGTACAGAACATTAGGAGTGAAATTGAGCTTGGGAAGAAGGGAGGGGTGGGGGTAAGATGTTTTTAAAAATTGGTTTTATTTTTAATTACCCTTCTCTGATTTACTTGGTAATGAACTAATTTCCCCAAGTGGTGTCTCTTTTGCGAGTTACAGTAATCAATGAGTGATCTCCCTCTGCCCTTACCTCAACCCAGGAGCCTTTTGTTACCTTTTCTCTCCCCTGATAGCTGAGGAGGGGAGTGACAGACCAACTCTGGCGGGCATCCGCTGTCCAGCCGAGGCCAACATCACAGTAACACGCGTACCAGTTGTGCAATATGTCCTCAGCAGCAACACCTCCACACACCAAGGCAGTCCACAACATTATTTGTGACCACCAACAATCAGGAGCCAGGATTTCTATCTTTGTCCCACCTGAAAGTCCAATCAATTCACCATTTGCAAATCACACTCAAGCCTGCTCTTAAGCAGCAATAAATCTATGAATTGACTTTTTTGTGCGTTATCATTGCCTATTACAGAAAAAAAAGTAATAAGCAATAGATTATTATATTGCATTTAGTGAACCACTCAAAAAGATTGGCTCTGTCAATTACAAAAGATGCAACATTCATTTACTGCATTTAATACAGAAAACATCTCATTTCCAATTAAAAAACATTGCCTAGGACTTCAGGAGTTTTTCAACAAATATTAGAAATAAAAAAAAGTGCATATGGAGGTAATCTCTTAAGCGTACTTATGTTTTTCCAGGTGTTTAGTGTGATTGGAGTACTACATATTTGCATAACTTTTGGATTTTCTAGACATTAAAAGAGAAGAAAACAGAAAGAGAAGCGTGTGATTTATCAAGTGGTTTTTCAAGAAGGAAGAGTAATTTTCCTTTACAAGCCATCTGTACAGTTCACCATGTAAATAATTCTCTGTTCAAGAAAACAAAATCGTATTTTACCTGTGGGTTTAACATACACAGCACAGTCCCTCCTCTATTATGTTCCACCACCAGAGGACCCATTAAGAACTACCAATTAACACAACAGCTACACTAGCAGGCAGAATAATGAAAGGACATTTACACCTTAAAAGTTTGTTTTCTTTCCTCTAAATTTTAGCCAGTTTCAGGGAGGAGTGGACAACATATTTGTATACAGTTTACAGATGTTGCTACCACAAGGTTTCTCGTAAAGACAAATTGTGATCACCTTCCAACGGCACCTCACAAAATCCCCTGAGTTTTTATTTATTTATGTGGAATCCATCACTGCGCAGTGTAGGAGCACAAACAGATTAAATACACTCCCTCTGTGCACCAAGGCTGCTGTCATTGACATTGCCCAAGAAAGAAATTTTGTAATTTTTTTTTTTTATCCCCTCAAACCTGAGCACAGCAGGGAAAGTGTGAACTGAGATTTCCTTCCTGAGACTAAACCACGCTGTTTACTGAGCATCCATCACAGACCAACTGATGGATGCTTAAGCTGTGGAGAACACAGCAAAGCTTCAAACCTTTAATTTTCTTAACACCTTGATACTCAGTGCTGGAAAGACAGAAAACCCCCAAAAAGCTACTTGGAAAAGAAACTTTTAGCTAAAAAGTTTATTGTTTGTTAACTGCAAATATATAGCTGGGTTTTTTCCCAAATAGAAACATCTGCTTTCTCCAGTAATTTCCTTTGCATGGGTGCTCTCTACCAAAGCATTTGTAATTGATGCATTTCACTTTAACGGTCTGAGATTCAACAGTGCAGTTTCAATGCTGCCAACCCAGCATCACTGTGACACAAACAGAGCAGCCCAGGAGATCAGGAATCCATGGAGAAAAAAAGAAGAAAAGATGACTTTCCATGGAATTCTTTTGCATAGAGTATAAATTAGCATATTGATAAAGCAGTTAGGTCAGAGATTCCTCTCCATCATATTTTTCTGTTACAGGGAAATTCAAGGATACATTGTTCCAGATATGATAAATTGTCTTCTGTGGGCATTTGGTTTTAACAGATAAATACTAAAAAACTTATCCCTTTCAATAACCTGGCAAGAAATTGCCTAATAATTAGGTAGCACGATTTATGTTTAATAGCCTGTGGGATTTAGGGCTTCCACCTTCTCTAAAACTGTCACACCTGTGCCCTTTTAGCATTACACAGTAGCCTAGTGTTCTCATTAGAGTCTGGAGATTAATATTAATGAGACATTCTCACTGGAGGCACACTAACGTACATGACTTTAATTTTTGAGTGCAACTTATAGTGAGAATTTACCTTTATTACTATTATTTTTTAAGAGCTTTCAGGTCCTTTCTCATCTCAAATAATGTCAGAAATAATTCAACCTTGATTAAAGCCAGGAAAATAGTAATCAGAATATCAGAACTATATTAAAAGGAGATTTCTGAGTCTATAATCCTTTTCTCTTGGACAACAGATGAGTTGGTTTTGACTCAGGTAGACGAGCCTTGAATAAGTAAATGATTTGTAAATACAGGGGTTGAGGAAGCACACTACTTACGATTATCAGAATTCCTAGTTCAGGCAGCCTTGTAAGAGGATTGCGATTACACAGTAAAAAATTATTTTTCCTGTTATCTACAGCAAGGAGATGGAATCTAGCTTTGCAGAATGGGTTTTCTGACTGTCTCATAAGGAAGGAATTACGATGCAATTCAAGATTTAAAATTTCAGTCACCTTTCAGGCTTTCTCCAGGAACTCAATATAATACAGGAAAATTTGCTCTGCTAAGAAAAATCCACTGTGGAATAGCAGTGTATTAATGATATATGTACAGTAAAGCTTCGATTGCTGAATCTGAACACGCAGCTCAAACACACAGGGCTATTCGGATACTGCCTCTGTAGCAAAACTAAGGTGTTCTTTTTCAAGGGCCGGGATGGGTTTTTAGTCACAGGATATGCAAAAGTAGGCTTGTACAATCCTATCAGATCTTCTCCAGGTTACTCCCAAATTTTCTGGTCTATTTTAGTTTTATTTGACAACAGAACAGTGGTCCGGAAGACATCACCTTTTAGCAAGTTACAGGAAAAGTAGAGGCTGGGTAAAATAAGAGGAAGATAAACATTGTCCCTCTGAGGGAACACCAGCACACTGATGCAGTGCTCTGGCTGGACACAGGGCATGTTGCCTCTCAGGTGATCTGGAAGAGACACAGAATGCAATAAATGAAACAAAGAGCAGTTTAGAACCTAAACTTCAAAAAAAATTTTTTTTTAAACTTTTAAGCTTTTTTTTGCAGAGGAAAGCTGAGCTTCTAGACAACATAGCAAAATTTATGGGACAGCTTAATTCTGTGCAGCTGTGCACTCACACTTTCTGAAATACAACAGCTCACTGTCCTACTGAAAGTTGTTGTAAACTGCATTATTCTCAAAGCCAATACAGGGTGATGCCAGCCTAAACCAGTTAGCATTTCCCAGATCCTTCACGTGCTCTAACATTTAGAAAAAAAAATTAAAAAACCACAAATTAACAAAAAAACCCACCAAAAAACAAAACCCAACCAACCAACCAACAAAAAAACCCCAAACCAAAACAAAAAAACCTCAGAAAACTGCCTAAGCAGGTTCTGAGAATGCTTCTTTTTCTATCTAAATAGAAAGCTCACCAAATTAGCTCTCCTAACATAAGTAAGGCTCTAAGATTTGGGGAAGACCTCTGCTAAATATAATTTGCATTTTTTATTTTTTAATAACGACCCAAACGCAATTATTTCCTCCTGCATAGGTTTCTGTGCTTTGAAAAAAAGTAGAATATGTCAAATATATTTAAAAGCCTACAGCAATTTTGCAAAGAGCTTCATTATTGGCCAAAGGTGTCAGGATACAGCAGCCCTGCTCTGAATGCAGGTTATTGCATTACCAATGTAGCTACACTGGATTGTTTTGCATTATGCCCCAGTGGAACCACAATGAAAAATTAGCTGTTCCACATTACAAATTATCTTGTTTTCAGCTACAGCAGGTAATGGCATTTCAAGGTGCACTTACAGCATACGAGAGCAGGGAGGAAAAAAAAATTAGGCGTTTAGCCTGTATGCCTCACAATCTCGTTCTTTCTCTGGATTCCACGATAGCATTTGTAAATAATTCAGATTTGCTCTCTTACTTTGCAAAATAATAAAACTATTTAAGATCTCAGAAGCAATTTAATTTTAAAGTTGTTTACTACATATTTTACGGCATGAACCAGAGAGGCTCACAGACAGAAGAGCAGCTAGGGCAGGCTTCCCTTGGGGATGCATGAACGTGCCCAGGGACAGCAGAGCACGCTGACCATAAGCTGCCTGCAGCAAGGGGATTTGAAGGAGAGCCTTCTAAAGAGCTACCCACAGCTGCATGAGAGTCTGTGCCTTCCTGGGACACACCCCAGTCCAAGGGTGAAAGCACCATGCTCCCCTGTGCAGTCTGCCTCTATCCCATGGACAGCAACCTGTAGCCATCAACAAAGGCTAAATAAACTTAATCCCTTTAAGCTTCTTCCCTTGTACACAACTATTATTTGTTGTAAATCACTTTTATTATAACTGCTATTACTAGCATTTTTCTGTCTGCTTTGCTTCAGACCATTTGAGTTTGAAATCCTCTTCCAGGGAAGAGACCAAAGAGGGAGGAACAAATCCCAGTGCATCCCTTTCTATGCATTCATCACATTCCTCAGTCTTGCAAGGCAAATCAAGGCAAAATCTTCCCAAAACGGGTATGCTTTTATCCCGTATTCATTGTGCTGAACATTCATATTCCAGCCATAATCCTTCATTACCTGCAACCTTTTATTACAAGTGTATGCATAAATCCTATCTAAGAATATTTATCTTCATAAATATTCTTAGATAGGATTTAAGCATACACTCATAAGTACTGATTCCTGGTTCCATAAAAAAGTGCAAAATTAACTATAATCCTCATAGCACCATTGATACTTTTGCTTATTGATATGACTTCTGACAGTTTGACATTCAGTCTTCACTTATCTGAGAATATACAGCAGCCTAGAAGCATTTTGTGTTTGAAACACTATAAAAGACACCGTAAAAGAGATTTGCAAAGTTTTTCTCTACTAAGGAAAAAAATAGAAATTGTTCCCAGACATTTCTATTTTAGGATGGGCAGAGAATGGATTGAGAGCGCCCCTGAGGAGAAAGACTTGAGAACACGGGTTGACAAGAAGCTCAACATGGCAATGTGCAGTTGCAGCCCAGAAAGTGGCAGCATCCTGGGCTGCATCCAAGGCAGCGTGGCCGACAGGGCGAGGGAGGGGATTTGCCCCTCTACTCTGCTCTGGTGAGACCCTACCTGGAGGGATGCATCCAGCTCTGGGGTCTGCAGCACAAGAAGGACATGGACCCATTGGAGCAAGTCCAGAGGAGGGACACCAAGATGATCAGAGGGCTGAAGCACCTCTCCTATGAAGACAGGCTGAGAGAGTTGGGGTTTTTCAACCTGGAGAAAAGAAGGCTCCAGGGAGACCTTGCAGGACCTTCCAGTACCTAAAGCGGGGCCTATAGAAAGCTGGAGAGGGACTTCTTGCTTGGGCATCTAGTGACAGAAAAAGGAATAATGACTTTACACAGAAAGAGGGTCAGTTTAGATTAGATATTAGGAAGAAATTCTTCACTATGAGAGATGTGAGACAGTGGAACAGGTTTCCCGGAGAAGTTGTGGATGCCCCATCCCGTGAAGTGTTTAAGGCCAGGTTGGATGGGACTTTGAGCAACCTGATCTAGTTGTCCCTGACCATAGCAGGGAGGTTGGAGCTAAATGATCTTTAAGGATCCCTTCCACTCTCATTTAAAATTTGATTATAATGCCTCTGAAACTTGAGGGATAAAAAACCAGAGGTGGTATTCAAGAATAAATAAAGGGTTTAGTCTTCCCATTAACACGTGGCAAGCATTTGCATAATCAGGGAGATTAATCCTAAATTCACATTCTTATTCTGTCTAACCAACTCCCAGCTATAGTTCTTCAAACAAAACTAAAACCAAACATAGACACGCAAACAAAAAGCCCCACAAAAAAACACAAAAAACCCCCACCAAAATAACAACAACAACAACAACAACAAACCATTATGGTTTTGGTACTCCAGTAAGTAAACTATAAAGTAAATCCTCCACTCAGGTTTGTTACACCCAAATTGCCGCAACATCCTCTCTTTAAAGATAAGGGGCAGATAACTATCCTTTTCTCTTGCCCACATGTCACATACCACGACTAAATGCCAGATTTGTCCAACTTCACTAGACCCAGGCACTGCTGAAGGCTTTTCTCTCTCTGCCCCCACACCCAGAAGGCACAACCACAAGGGCTAAAGGAGCACAGCACCAACACAGCTCAGCTCACAGAGGAGTGGCACATCAGAACACAGCTAGAAAAGTATGGTGCAGTTGTGTGGGATGGGATAATAAGGTTAACAAGGACAGCCAGCATTATGGGATGAGACTTGACAGGACATAAATGACAGAAAATATGAGAGAAATGGAACTGTAGAAGCAGAAGAAAAAAAATTAAAATCTCAAAAACATAATTAAAGGAATGAAAAATTATCAGAAGCCTGGAAAAAGAGAATGAGAAGGGAAAGAACACATAACCGTCAATATTTTAATGTTGCATTTGCATGGGAAAAGGGAAATGGGAGAGCACAAAATATGAGACATACGAAGATGCAGAGCAAAAGAACAATGGAGCAGAGGAAAAAGCACAGCAGCAGTGAGAAAAAACCAAAACCAACAGATTATAATGGTCACAGGTAGCAAGGCTTAGAAATTCCCTCCTTTAAAGAAACTACTGAGGCACCAAAACCTCTTTGCTTTGCATGCTGAAAGCAGTTTGGCAGTAACATGTTTTAAAACTACCAGTTCATAAAAATATGTTACAGTATCACACAAGAACCTTTCTGAATTTAAGTTTGATTCTTAAAGACGCATATGTGTTAATAGAAGTAGGCTTGGATAAGCCTCACAAATGTTTGCGGCATGCCTGGTAGCAGTAAAAATGACAGGCGGATTCAGCAGTTTCCTTCCTGAAACCAAAGAATAAAACCCTTTTTGTCCCAGATTTCTAAAACCCTGTAGCAGCTCCCTCGTCCTGCAGAGCTCCAACTGGCACCTGGAAGCCAGGAAGTACAAGTTTCGTTAAGCGTGGACCCAGCACTCCCACAAAACAACAAGCCAATTAGAAAAGCTACAGAAACCACCCAGGAGCTGACTTCGACAAGCAGAGGAACTGGCAGGGATGGCAGCGTGACAAACACTCTGGGGCACCAGCAAGCAGCAGCAGCTGATGTTTGTGCTCCAACACCTTGGACACCACACTTCTGATTAGCAGGAAGTTGTCACTATTAAAACCAAACTACATGTATTTCATCGTAAAATCTTGATACTGGGTATATTCATGTTCAGAGTTGTAGAAAAGTAGTTCTCTGTAACTACCTTAGAATAAATCTTTTTTACCTTTTTTGGGTTTTTTTAAGTTTTCCTTTCCTCCACTGCTTTTTCTCACGGAAAGAAGTATTTGCTTAATACAAAAAATATAAATCAATCTTTTCATTACAAGATTCTGGTAGTTGGGTAGGAATGAAGGCACCCAATGTCTGAAACAGGAAAATAATCTGAAGGACTAGCCAGCTATAAATCAGGTAAGGGAAACCCAGGGCGGGCTGCAGTTTTGCTCTGGCATTTCACACTTAGTAGACAGCATGTTTATGTGCAGAGAATGAACTTTCTTAATGTGGCTGGGCTGATCCATCCTACCTCTGACTCTGCTGTGCATGGTGCCAGGGGTTAATACTGCACTAGGACAGTGCAGCATTAAGCATGATTTCTGCCACACTGAAACAAAGACTTTTAGAATACCTTCTACTCATTAAACAGACCATAAAGCAGCATGCTTTACAGTTTCTGGCTTAGGGTTACTGTGTACATTTCAGTAATAAATTATGCTACATGCAAAAGACAAATTTATAAATCAAATCTTAGTAGTGTTAACTAATATAAGAAATAATAACTATTAAAATCTCAGGGAATTGCAACTGCTAGAAATTCAGACTTATGGTTACAATTATTATACTTTAAACATATATATATGGTATTTAAGAACCACAGACTCTGACTGGAAGAGAGGCTATAAAGAGACAAACGGAATAAAAAAAATTTTTATAGCATTGTTCAAATAGTCATTGTAATCTAACCTACATTCAACAAAAACTTACTTTCTCACAGTAATTTTTTTATTGAGTAAGATCCATTGGAAATTAAATTGAAGATACTCAGATGCTTTATATTTTCCTAGTTTTTCTAATTTAATGTTTTCTGCAACCGACTCCAAAATTCCTCACTTCCTAATCCCCTGTTACAATTCTCACAGAGCAACTGCACTAGCACCATTTTTTGTTCTTGGTATTTACCCTTCACTTCAATGACATTCTAAAGTGAATTCTTTTTCTAGGAGACTTTAAAGATTTTTTTTTCCTTTAAATAAACAACCCACATAAATAAAGCATCTTCTCTTAAATTTAAAATTTAAATAAAACTAGGAGCTTTTAACAGACAAGGGAGTACTCAGGTTCCTTTTTTTGACTCATCCATATCTGTAAGATTAAATCATATTAAACATTAAATGTAGCTATTAGCACCGATGTTTGTCTGAAACCATCAATTAACATTAATCTTGTTCAGCTACTCTACAGTGGATCAATCCTTCATTTCAATTTAACTTTTTAAAGGAGTAGAGTTCAAGCTTGCAACAGAATTACACAAGATAGTATCTCTTTGCCATAAATATAGTAAGGGCTAGAAACGCAACCCACAACGGCTGATGAATGTCTCTTGATGTTAAGCTTTCTTCACTTCTGACTTGTATTGCCCAGCCGTAAGTAAGGATGATGCTAACAGAGCTTTATTAAAACATACAGGAACTCACAAATGCACAGCAACTGTTGCAGCATAACAGCATAACACTACCTATATGGAAACAGTAGTCCTGTAACAAAAGAGGAAATAAAAGAGTTGCTGAAACGTTTGCAATGGCAGCCTCACTCAGGATTAGAGATCACGGCTCAGGCTGCTCAGCAGGACTGCACAGTCTCACCATTCTGAGACGGCCTGGGCTTCCTGGTGTGACCTTCGAGCAGACCCAGCTTTCAGCACTGTGGTGAGCACAAGTTAACCTGTGATGCTGTTTTATCTTTTCTAATTTATCTAGGATGATGATATGGCATTCGTTGTTAATGAATAAATGAGATTTTCTATTATACAAGCAGAATATTTCTTTAAGCCAATTCTTCAACAACAAAACCAAGAGGTTTCTGTGTAAAGACTTGTATTTGTTTATGAACAACTGTCCCTGAATCAGCACAACTGTACAGCAGTCCAGAAGAAAAAACCTTTCCTAAAACAAGTAACTAGAAGTGAATAACAAAATCATCTACATAGAATGATTGGAATATACTGGTATGGTTACATTTTCTTTTTCAAGCAAAGAGGGTCCTTGCCAATCAATTCAAGATGGCACCCCTCCCTCATGGTGCTCATGTCCATGTCACTACACTTCTATTACATAAAAGACAAAGCTTTTCAGATCACAGAATCACAGAATAGTTAAGAGGTGGAAGGAACCTCTGGAGATCATCCAGTCCAGCCCCCCTGCCAAGGCAGGGTTACCTAGAACAGGTTACACATGTCCAGGTGAGTTTTGAACGTCTCCAGACAGGGAGATTCTACAACATCCCTGGGCAGCCTGTTCCAGTGCTCTGCCACCTGCACTGTAAAGTTATTCCTCATGTTGAGGTGAAACTTCTTGTGTTCTAGTTTATGGCCACTGCTCCTTGTCCTCTCAGGGAGCACCACCACCAAGAGATGCTATAAAATACTGCACTCAGACCTTGCCAATTTTAGTAGGATCCATAGCATACTGCAGTAGCAATCAAATCTCAGTACTGTCAAGTAGATGACTAAAATTTCAAATGTCATTCTTACACATTAGCAATGCTACATTGTCAACAGCCTAGAACAAATAACCAGGGACAGAAATCTTGTTACAACACAGCGAAGAATAAACAGGACTCTAACAGCATACCAGTACAAGGTATTAGTGAATATTCTCTGCCATAAAACATGAAATGTCTCATTTTGATTGTGTCTCTCTCTCACGCTCTTGTGCTTGCTCTAAAGAACAGGAGTCTCATAAGAATTGCTCACCTCCTCTAAACCCTATAGCCTAAGCCCAAATTTCCTGGTATGGGATACAATATCTTAACACATTGGTACAAGTGCATGAAAAGTTGGACACTGAATGGAAAGAAGAAAATGAAATACTGTTTCTGACTTAACTCATGCAGAGACAGAACACCATTGACTAGGTGATCAATGGATTTTTGCTGCTGTTGCAGAGTGACAGAGAATCCCATTAAGCTGCAGTGTGGGGAGCCTCTGCTTGTCAAGAAAAGTATCTTTTCAGGTCTAAGGCTCCTTAGCACCTTCTGAAGTTAAATGTGACCCTCATGTCTCTTCCACCTATCTTCTATTCTGAATATGCACGTAAAAGCAGAGAAATTACCATGTGCCAGAGCTCTTGAATGAACTGAGCTCAGCAAGTCATAAGTCAGTGACCCACCAGAATAAGAAGAGGGAGAAGAAGGGTCTGCTTTCAAAACTAGGATGGAGCCTTTACTTCTTTCTAAATCAGTCCTTCACAGCTCCTACCTCCTGACAGCAGGTGCAATTTCCCATCTCCAAGGTGGCTGTGAGCCCCAAGCCACAGCCCTCAGGCCAGCCAGCCCCATGGGATAAAGCCATTCTCAGGGGACTTCTCCCAAATGAGCCACATCACACAGTGACATTAATAAAAAATAAATAAAGAAATGAAAGAGGGTCATGCGACACATTATACATCTAATCCAAGTGTTCCTTTCATACCTGAAAGCAAATCCTTCCCTTCATTTCACAGCCAAACTGCAATCCAACCAGAAGCTAAACCCCAAACCCATGTTCCTTCAACTCGTTTCCTACTCTGAATAAGTAGCAGCAGGCAGAAAGAGTGCCACACACAAGAACACACACATGGAGTTGAAACCCCAATATACACTTAGAAACTGATTTAAGGAGATGTATTAAGAATTACTACAACCACTGCAGATATACCAAAGCCAAGCTAGCCTCTGCAGGCAGAGCAGACCACATGTTTTTGGAAGTGTGCTGCTCAACACCAAACCTGCAGACTTTTTAGTCAGCTAATGTGGTTTCTACTAACAGCTATTCTCTTAAGTTTAATCAAATACCACCATAGAGGGAGTTGATATATTTGGGGAGTGTTTACCTTTCAGCTGTCAATCACACCTGTTAACTCTCCTAGAAACTGCTCTGCGTTTTACAGCGGGCTGCGTGTTGTGCGTGTGGCCGGTATGCAGCCTGAACTTCAGGCCTTGTCTGGAACAATAATAACTGGCTTTAGAGCATCTAGCTTTGCACAAATGCCACACTGTAGCTATAGGAAATCTATCACCACTCAGGGAATATGAAAGTAAGCAACATCAATCCTTAGTCAACTTAGTGCTCAGCTCTTGAATGAGCAACATCCATCAGGAAGCTCTTACTGATAAAGCAGACAGGACAGTCACCATGCCCAAAACTGCCTTAGAATTTGACCTAGAGATCTTACAGAAACACTATTTTCTGAGGTTTGCCGGATACTAGATCTCAGCAGAGTATTTTATGGCATTCTGAGATACTCATTTTTGCTAATCCTGGTACTGCATATTCAGGCTATTGCTACAGCAAAACATATAATAAATTATAAGATATCTAATTTATTGGTAACTATCATTCTAGTCACTGTGGCTTTTAACAGTGTATTTCAGTTAGGCATAAAAAGCATTGTTCATCACTACACTCTATCATAAACTAACTCCTTTTCCAACAAAACACAGGTATGGATAGAAGAAAAAAGGAGCAGAAAGCTTTGTGTTGGCAAAACCATTCTATCACAGCTACAATCAGCACAGCATCCTGGAATAAGTGATCTGCAGCATCAAATGCAAATGTCTCAAATGCATCAAAGCAACAAACCCATTTTTAACATCACAAAACTGAAATAACGGTGAAAAATATGAAACCAGTTTTTCAAACCATTTTTAGAGGGCCCCTTTGAAACTAAAACCTCCAGTTTCAACTTCTACACTATGCAAAATGGTAGAAATAAGAAAAAAAGGAAAAATAGAACAGAATTAATATAGACAGAGATTAATATTATATGTCTATACAGTTTTCTTAGAAGAAATGACTCCTCACAAATCTACCAGACTTCTTCAAAGAAATCATTTAACCTATGGACTGGCTGTCTATAATTTAGCTTTCAGCCTACCTGAATTTCCAAGAAAGGCTTTTACAAAACTCTTCACCAAAATCTCTCCCTTCAAGAACCTGAGACTTCATCAAATAAGAGGAAAAACCCTATTTCAAATCATTAAGTAGTTAAAAGATACAAAATTACTGTAAAAAATGGTTGCGATTCATAATGGGGAAAGGTCCTGTGGAGCCTCACATGTATTTGTGCTTAAAACTACACTATGCAAATGGAGGGGAGCTCACTAAGTCTAATGACAATATAAAATTAGTCAGAATAATTAATTCCTACACTGACCACAAAGACTTGTGGAAATTCTATAATGAGCAACTGAAAAATAAACTAGCAGATGACATTCAACTTCAATAAACACAGAGCAACACATTTATAAAAAATAACTTCAACAACACAAACACCATACAAAGCTTTAGAGTCCAAATCCTGGCAGTATGCAGAACAGAGATTTTTGTGTCTTTGTTTAAAGTTCTCTGAAAATATCATCAGTTGAAAGCCAAGCAGCAGTGAAAGTGGCAAATTAAATGGTAGGTGCTATTAGAAATAGAACAGAGAAAACCAGAAAAATGTCAGTGTGACAAATAACTTGATAGAGCATCCAGTTCTCTAGTACAGCATGCAGCTGTGGCCACCTGATTTCAAAGGGAACATAACAGAACTGGAAACATTACAGAGAAGAGCAATGCCGTGAATGGAAGTTATGTCTGTCTCGAGAGAAGCTCAACAGACTCACATTGGAAAAGCCATCCTAGGTACGAGAAAAATTACACATGGAACAGAGATCATGAAAAAACACTCATTTTCTCACATATGAGAACTATGAAGTAGAATAGAAATAGACCTGTCAGTCTCACTTCAGTGCCAAGTAAAATCATGGAAAAGATTATTCTGGGAGGTATTGAAAAACACCTGAAAGACAACACAGTCATCAGTCACAGCCAGCATGGCTTCGTGAGAGGAAAGTCCTGCTTGTCACACCTGATTTCCTTTTACAACGTTTGAACCCACCCAACTGATCTAGGAAAGCCAGTAGATGTCATCTTTTTGGACTTCAGCAAAACTTTTGATACTGTCTCTGACAGGATCCTTCTGGACAAAATGTCCAGCCCACAGTTGGATAAACACATCATGGGATGGACAAAGGGTTACAGTGAATGGGGTGACATCAGACTGAGGACCTGTCACTAGGGGGGTTCCACAGGGCTCCATCCTCGGCCCTGTGCTGTTCAACTTCTTAACTTGGATACAGGACTCTAAGGATACTAAGTAAGTTTAATGACAACACTAAATTGGGAGGAGCTGTCAACTTCCTCAAGAGCAAAGAGGTCCTGCAGAGAGACCTTGACAAAATAAGAGAGATGGGCAGTCACAAACTGTATGAAGTTGAACAGGGGCAAATGCTGGATTCTGTACCTGGGATGGAGCAACCCTGGTTGTGTGTATAGATAGACTATGGAACAAGAGGCTGGAGAGCAGCACTCAGGAAATGGACCTGGAGGTCCTGGTTGATGGCAAGTTGACTACGAGACTACAGTGTGCCCTGGGGTGCATCAGGCACAGCATCGCCAGCCGGGCAAGGGAGGGGATTGTCCCGCTCTGCTCTGCACTGGGGCGGCCTCACCTCGAGTCCTGGGGGCAGTTTGGGGTGCCACAATGTAAGAAAGACATTAGGCTACTAGAGAACGTCCAAAGCAGGGCAACAAAGATGGTGAAGGGCCTTGAGGGGAAGCCGTACGAGGACCAGCTGAGGTCACTTGGTCTGTTTGGCCTGGAGAAGAGGAGACTGAGAGGAGACCACATCGCACTTGACAACTTTCTTGTGAGGGGAAGCAGAGGTACAGGTACTGATTTCTTCTCTCCTGTGACCACTGACAGGACTCAAGGAAACAGCATGAAGCTGAGTTAGCAGAGGTTTAGGTTGGATATTAGGAAAAGTTTCTTCACCCAGAGGGTGGCTGGGCACTGGAACAGGCTTCCCAGAGAAGTGGTCACAGCACCAGCCTGACAGAGTTCAGGAAGCGTTTGGACAATGTTCTTGTGCACATGGTGTGATCCTTGGGATGTCCTGTACAGGGCCAGGAGTTGGACTCAACAATCCTTGTGGGTCCCATCCAACTCAGCTTATTCTATTCTACTCTATACTTGAAAACAACAGAATTTTGACAATAAATTAAACTCCAGATAAAGTATAATCACATTACAGACTGTATTTCTGTAGGATGCTGTAGAAAACAAAAATGGAAACAAATTGTTTAAGTCAAAAAAAGTAAATTTAGGCCTCAAGCAAATCCAGACTCAACTCTGCTTGGAAAGACTTAAACTACAGCATACTGCATCTTGGAAAGCTAGCTTAGAAGGACAACAATTTTCTATTTGTACTTAAGTATTTATTTCTGGTCACTATCAGACAAATGAGTGGGCTAGATGGATTTTGGCTTGACCCAGTACAGCTGTTGCTTTGTTCTGATTGCCCCATCCTTGTCCCAGTGAACCCCACTCTGCTGACATCTTACTTCAGAGCAGAGAAAAAGAGAGCTTATCAGCTTTCTAGTCTTGACCTCTGCTCTTTCATCTCACCAGTGGTTTCCAAAAGGGCACAGGAAAATCCCTGTGTAAATCACAGAGATGAACCCTAAGGAAGAATAAATCCCCACACTATCTTCTGACCTGTTTCATGTATCTCTAAGCTGCTGCACTCAGTTTACTTTATAATACAACTGCCATCACTACTGGCATTAACTCCCACTTTTGCTGGCACTTGCAGACAGGACCCACAATTCATGGCCACAAATGGCAGTCTCCATGAACAAGTTCAGAAAATTGTGCTCATTTCTCTCCAAACATCAAGAGCTGAGAGACACAAGTATGCTGGCCACTTAGGATGCTGGAGGATTGATTCTCCCAAAGAAAGCAGCACGTCTCTCATCTCATTTTAATGCTTCAGTGTGGTTTAAAAGTTTTCAAACAGTTAAATCATTGGATACAAAATCTGCTTTGAAAAAGGTAAAGTAGGTGTAAAATGACAGGACACTTGAGAATTATTACAGTCCCGCCATTATAAAGAGCATACATAGATAGCATTTCTATGGCACACAGACACAAAATAAAAAATGTAAAAGAAAGGCTACAAAGCACAAACAAGAAGAAATTCCACTCATATTTGTCTGTATTTTCTATAATTTGTTATGTGCGAGGAAAGTAGGTATTTTACAATACCATCTACTGAAGTACAAGCAAGGGGCAAAGTGACAGAAGACGTGAGAGCAGAAAAGCTCTCTGCGATATCTTATGGCACGCTCTGCCTAGCATGCGTGCCCAAGCCCTTTGCCTCTTGTTTCTAACTAAGTTTACCTCAGTGCCACTCTGGACAATGCTGTCATTCTCCTCATTACACAAATGTGCAGTCCAAGCATACACCACCTTTCAAGGTATCCCTCAGATTACATACGCAAATTATCGCTTCTACTGACACAGCTTTTGAAAAACTTTAGTCCCACACAAAGAACAGAAACCAAATTTTTTAAAAGTAATTTTGTAGTTTTATAGTACCCATGTAAGATTTACGTAATAACTTACAAAAACTCTACAGGGCATGGTGGTATCAAGGGAAGCCATGTATTTGTATCACCCTCTAGAAGGTGTCTGCCTTTCCATATCACAGCACGATTCACTGTAGTCAGTGGGATGGCAAAGAAAAAACAGGAGAGTAACAAGGGCATCAGGGAAAGCAGTAAGACTAACAAAAGGCTTAGGATAAAGTTCCCTTATCAGTAAAAAACTTCAGCAGAACTACATCACTGATTATAACTGGAGTTGGAGAACTGCTATACTTGACAATCTTTAAAAAAAGGGTCTGAAGTGATGTAACAATGAAGTTTCAATCAGTCACGTGAAAAAACAATTGTTTGATAACTACCCTGAAATAGCTAACACACAGTCAACAATATATTAAAAATTAGCAAAATTCATAACCAATATAATTTAAAAATACTAAATCAATTTAGCAGTTAAATAAATTATTTTTTAAATATTGAAAATCATTGCACTCTTTGGAGCAAATGGATAATATTTTCATCTGTGTATCTTAGCATCAATGTTCTAATTTATAACTGATTCTAAAATGCATTGACTAAAGCAGTATCTCAAATATAATAAATGTTTTAAAACACATTCTGTTAGTAATCCATCGTTTCATCTTGATATAGCAAATAAATCTGCTTACAGAAAGAATTTCTGCCATCAAAGCTATATAATCTCCAAAGAAAGATGTTCACTGAATTGAGGAAGGTCATCAATCTGCATTTTAATAAATGTTATCAAACTAAGAAGCTATGAAAATTACAAAAAAAAAAAAAAAAGCAGGAAAACTTCATAATACTGAGGAGAAAAAATAGTAAAAAATGAGTTAGTAGCATATGAGTTGACCTTTGGAAATATAAGTGATCTCTTTTCCTCTTCACAGGTTATATACCAGTTTTCTTCTCTGGAAACTGCAGCAGAGATTAAATCTATAAAAGAACCTAATTAATGGCACAAACAGCAGCAATATTTTTTGCAGCTGTCACTTAAAAGGAAACTGGATGTGGATACATGCCTCCAATCTAAAACGTTAATGGGGCACTGCACATTTATAGCACTGAGTTGTGCTTTGAGTCACTGCAAATATACCTGTGAAGTTGTGCTTCTTCCTTGGAAGTAAACTGATCTATGATTTGCAAACAATTTTTTCTGTGTTCACTAAACAGAAAAAGGATGTGAAACATGCAAATGAAACTATAACATGGCTACTAATGCCACTCAGAAAATTCAGAAAAATATTCTACTTTCAGACAGTTGTGCTAGGAGATCCTTGTCTTAGTCTGTCTTTCTTCAACTGCCAGAAATGTCAACAACAAAGCAGAATATTTTTCTGCTTTTTCACAGTTCTTCTGTCCCTGCAGCTTATTCTTCATCTAAATTCACAACTCCAGACTGGGGTATCACTGTTAATTGCTTCAGAGACCATGAAATGTCAAAAAGTAGGTGGTTTTGAATTGATGCAGGAAATTAAGCATGGGAAACAGCAATTCTTCAAGTCCAAATTCATTAACTGACATTGTTTAAAGCAATTCTCTCTTGTTTTCTAAGTTTTAAAAATTATTATGCAATACAGTAATATGTGGAGTATTCTTACCTTTAGGCTAAAATTTTCCATTTTATTTACCTATTTCAATCTTTGGAGAAGAAGGAAGGTGGCAGCTTTATTCTCTTTCGTATTTTTTAGCCTTCCCACACCTTTCACCACTGAAACTAGCCAACAGATTTGGTGCACAGTGAATTCTGTTGGTTTTTCAATTTTGATTTGATTGGCTGTAGAAAGAGGCACAGCAGTACCTTTTCAGCTCACACAGTACATGCTTTATATTTCCCTCTATTAGCAACCTAAAACAGGGGGGAAAAGTGGAAATTGATAAAATAAAAATGGCAGTAATACTTGAAGATAAAAGTTATTACAGTGTGCAGGACCAGAGAATACAATAAGGCACTTCAGAGCACACTAAATGAACTACGCCATGTTGATGAATGCAAAATAAGTGAGAAAAATGACCATCCAAATTATTGACTCAAGAAAGTTAGCAATACAGAGAGTAATGGTAGACCAAAAAAAATATATCAGCTCATCAGCAGTTGTAGTTAAAAAACAACAAAGATGAATAAGGAATAGTATGGCAAAGCATGTGGATTAAAATATGAAGGATATTGCTGAATTATTGGATTAAAGAGGGAGTGAAGAAAATCATATTAAGTCATATGTATGAAAAACAAATTGTGACTTGTGGATACTGAAAAGCTGCTAGCAGAAGGTTTATCCAGCTTCTTGCAATATCCTGTGAGAATCTTTCCTTTCTCACACAAGCTATGAAAACAGTAAGATGGTTTTTTGTGTAACTATCTGAACACCTGGTGTTTGTCTAAGTTCTGTTTATGATACATTGGAGAAATGTTTTGAAACGAGTGTTGTAAGCCTTTAGCCAATCACCCTAGGGGGTGGGTGATCACTGACCAATCACTTTCTGGAACTAGAAGATACAAACGGGGTTATAAATTATTAAATAATTCCGTTTTCTTGCTGGATCTGTGTGTGGCTGCATCTCTCCGTCCCTGGTACAACAGCAACAGTGACTCTTACCTTTGGAAAGAAAACCTAAAAGCACATGACATTGTGAATAGTCTAGAAACCAGTTGTGAACTGCTCATAATGTAAGAATTAAGAAATTGAAGAGAACACTAAAAGACAGTAAATTTAAAATGGATAAATCAAATACTCTTCCCAACTTATGTGTTTAAAACTCACTTCCACCAAAAAGTAAGTGAAAAAATCTTAACATATTACAAGGCAGGAATGGATACTCTGGCATTTGTCAGTAATACCCTTATGATTTCATATTCATTTAGAAGAGACATGTTAATCTTCCCCAAATCAATTGCTTGTGAAAATAAGTCCAAATATCTACCTATTAAACCCTTATCTATTCTTCCGACGATGTGGCTAGAGTTGATTACCTTTGAAATTTGGTGACTGCTGTAGATGGTTGCCATATCTAAATTAATTGGCTCTCGCTATGATTCAGACACCCGTTTCCACTGCTCCCTCCAGGACCTCCAACAGCTTAGAGGTAGAAAGCAAAGGAAGAGATGCCAAAAAATCCAATTTCCTACCTTTAGCAGAAGTAACAGTTTCTTCAAAATGCCTTCATAAATTTCAGAACAGCTAGATATTTTATCCGTTTCATTCTTTCAAAGCACAAACACTTTTTAAAATGTTTATTAGAGATGGCATTACAAAGCTCAGTGATCAGAGATGAAGTTGAAAGGGCATCAGTTCATTCTGGAAAAAACAGTCTGCACACCCTCACTGCTATACAGTTTAGGCATAGGAGCTCATTAACAGTGTTTTACCTTGAAGTGCTGGAGTATGTTTATGGACAGCTACCGCGGAGCAGTTAACAACACCTACTTTGTTCACGTGTCTAAATCCTTACACTCTCACAGCTTGAAACAACTCAGTGAGGTTTGACGTTCGTTGTTGATTGAATTTTTTTCTTTTCCTTCCTTTTTAAGATGAAACTCAATTTGATATTTCAGCTTCAAAAACATCATGAGAAAATGAAGATAGTTTCATTACTTGACATACCTCTCTAGTGAATTAAACTTCAATAGAAGAGTTGAATCCAGGCTACTGTACATCATCAGCATCCAAATACACCAGTTTGAAATTTGTATTAAAATTATTTGTTAAGCTGAAGGAAAAATAACTTGATCTGAATAAAAGCAGTACAATGTAGTTCATACTGATTTAGCTCATGGCAACCTTAAACAAGTCCAGATGTGTTCAAGTAAGATTTTTCACAGTTTACCTAAACCAATTTTTAGCTAAATTGAACAAATTCTGTGCTTTTTCGTCTTTTAATAAAATGACTAGAGAAGGAAAAGCTGGCACCTTCAGATTTTTCAGAATGACAGTGATGATCTTCATGTAATAGTTCTGAAAGAATTCAAAAGGAAAAGAAATTCCATATTCTCTAGTGTTTATACTTGGAAAACCTATGAACAGGCATAGAGCAGGGAGAGATAAGAATGAACTAAAAAGCCTTCAGTTTACTGGATCAATAATGCTTTAGTCTGTTTTCTTATTAACCAGCATAAAGGTCATTCTTTCTAGCAATCCCTTTGATCTGTCTCTGGTCTGCAAATGCTGCTGCATAGAGAATAGTAGATGATATTATTATTATTAGTTATTAGTCATATTTATATTAATTTTTATGATCTTGTATCTCTTCTCTCCTCATGTATTCGTATAGCTGGGTAAAGAACAGAACAAGCCTGTGGATTTCTCCTATAGTTTAATCTAATACTAGAAATAACAAATTTATATAACCAGCATAGTAACACTGGCCTAAGACAGATTTGACTTTGCTTTGTTTATCTTTGCAGGAAATATGGGCAAATGCTGAAAAACACAAGGTCATCCAAATTATTTCTAGCAAGAAAACAGTGTCCTATTGATTTTCTTCTGAAGACCTCCTCTAATGCAATTTAGAATATTCCTCCAGAACAAAGAAATGTCATCCTTTCCTGTAGTATCTATACTTTTTCTCCATTACATGTTCTACATACACAAAGAAAAACTGAGAACTTCTAGTTTTTGCCCTAGAAGTAAAACTACTATAAAACTAATTGTTTAACAACATTAGCGCAAAATTACAAACTAAAGCCACGAAGAACACATCCCATGTACAGCTTCACATTAATGAAGTCTTTCTTCTTATCCAGTTTAGGAGGGAGGGAAATAAATATACTCTTCAGAGGGCAAAAAGCTATTCAAAGCACAGATTTCTATAAAGACTTTTTCTTTCAATAAGGACTTTACCCCAAAGGTTGTATAGTGCATCAGCATCTCTTTTGTTGCTGCTGCACAAGATAGTTTGCTGCACAAGATACTATCACTTCTGTCTCACTTCCAACTACACTTCTGAATGATATGGGCTTGCATGCAGAATGCCCAGATAGTAAATTTTATTTCATTTTAAAAAGGCCAAATTTAAATCACTAGTTTAGACATCATCTTAATCTGGAGAGGAAAGTCAAGTCTAACCATTAGACTTCAACATATTTTACTAAGGTTGCTTAAGGAGCATCAGAAGTCATAATACAAGATTGTACTACAGATGATACAGATAGATAGATATGGTTCTGCACAGCAAGGGAAAAAATATAGCTGCTTAAACCATTAGGTCCAAAAATATTCTAAACATAATGTCGAAAATGCATGCTGAATGTCTTCAGCCATTAGACAAACTTCCTGAGAACCTATTTTTGCCTGCTTTTGGCTTGACCTTAGTGAAAATATGAGCTTCTCTGACTCAAAGAATCACAGAATAAGCTGAGTTGGAAGGGGCCTACAAAGATCATCAAGTCCAACTCCTGGCCTTGCACAGGACCTCCCCAAGAGTCACACCAAGTTCCTGAGAGCATTGTCCAAATGCTTCTTGAATTCTGTCAGGCTGGTGCTGCGACCACTTCCCTGGGGAGCCTGTTCCAGTGCCCAACCACCCTCTGGGTGAAGAACCTTCTCCTAATATCCAACCTAAACCTGCCCTGACACAGCTTCAGGCCATTCCCTTGGGTCCTGTCACTGGTCATGACAGGGAATAAATCAGGGTCTGCCCCCCCTCTTTCTTGACTCAAATCACAGCTGAAACCTCAGAACCACACTGAATTCCTGGCTCCTCTTGAGACCATACCTGCTCTGAAATGAAGAGTGAACTGCTCTCTGGAAGTTATTTCAATAGAGTTAATCAAAATTACTTCTGAATGCTGAGGGTCCATATATGTTACTTTGTTTTAGAGAAGATGAATTTAAAAGTCAGGATGCTTTTGTTTTTTAACAAAACCTGCCAATCACAGAGCAGAACAACTGCTGAAAATCCTATCTGAAACCCACTGTTCCCAAGCATCCATCTGCATTGTTTCTAGATGCTCTCCTACCCAGTGTGTCTTCTAATCTTTCTGTTGTCCCCTCCTTGAGCAGGAATTGCTGAAGTTTATTTCATGGGAGAGGCTATGGACATAATGGAATGTCAATATTCAACACCATTGCTCTACCCACATGTAAGGGGATCCTTTCTCACATATTTTTTCCTATTCTTGTATGAAGAACCATTCAACAATATTGAGCAATGAGATGGAAAATACCTTCATCATTCTGGCCTACTAGTTTTCCTTTAGTCCATTTAATTCAATGTTTTCATCAGCATATAGCTTCCTCGCATTTTTGAGGGAAGCTCACACTGCCTAATTTCAACAAGACAAACATTCTCTATCTTACCCACACTAGATCATTGTTTTCTCAGCTCCCTAGTAAGATGAATTCCCTGGATTCTGGCCAAAATATAACTGATGAAGATTGAGGAATTAAACTTTAATAGCCACAAAATTCACACATTGTTATTGCTGCCTTGTAGGTCCTCTGATTTACACGAGCACGGACCAGCTTCTGCCTCAGTCATTGGAAGATACTGAAACCGGTCACCTGAAATAAGCCAGCTTTCAGTTGCAAAGGTGTCAGGGTGTGTAATGGCTGTTGGGGACATAGGGCTTTTGGGTTTTTAATATTGCATAATAGTGTATTCTGTTTTCTTGTGCAACACTTCTTTTACCCATCAGTATAAATCTGGGGACATTATCATTATCCTAGGTACCTTCACACAGAAATGTTTCCTTGTCAAGGTTTGCACTGCAACACCAAACTCCAGAGAATCCTCTGACCATCAGAGTCCTTTGCAGGTGTCTGGTTTCTCAGACCACCTACTTTATTAGAGCTGATTTCAAAAAAAAAAAAAAACCAGGAGACATTTCCACATACCACCTCTCATCCTGTGGGGCATTTATGCACTGGGGGCTTATATACATTTTAAAGCAACATTTCCACTTACAGACGTAGTGGTTTCCTGTTCTTTGTTACTATATTTCATTAGACTCAAAGTATGCAATTATCAAGTGATTGCATCTGAAAACCTGATGATTATAGCAAATTACTTCCATAGCATGGAGAGTTTTGCCAACATTATCCTCGTGAGCCATTTTCCACGTCGTACAGGCACCACACTATAAGCCTGATACACATTCTGAAAGGATAAAAGTTCTGCAATAGAGTACTGATTGGGGCATCTTAGGTTTTGTACTAATTGACAAGACATCGAAGGTAATAGCAGGGTTTGGAGCAGGAATTGAAGAATCTTCACAGTTTTGGTGCTCCTTCCCACTTCCTCTCTGCAGAAAACTTTGCAGACATCCTCTAACACCCTAGCACGCAATACTGGGAGACCCAGGCTCATACTGGGTCCATGAATAGAAGTACAAGAGACATTTCTCCAGAAATCTTGTTGCTGGAAATTTTAATCAAAGAGGTACTAGTTCAAGACTCTCACAAGGTTCTCTAAGTAAAGAGAACCTAAATACCCTTCACAGGAAGAAACCCTTATTTATTCAAAGGAAGACTAGCAGTCAAGAGAAGAAAGGTTTTGTCCTTCGTGGAGGACAAAATGGAGAGCCACAAATAGTTCTGAGCAAGCAAGTCTGTTTCTAAGACTTAAGCAAAGATGAGGACACAGTATGTGCAGGCAGACCTTGGAAGGCTGGTGCCCAGTATATTTAAGAGAGTACAAGAGCATAACTGAAGAAGGAAGTGATAAAATACTATGGAAGAGGAGAAGTCAGCTCAATTTTTTGTGTTCAAGGGTTCAGCTGACTAGAGAGAATAATGACTTATAATCTGTATCCAAGGCTCATAGATCCATCTCAGGGGAACTAGGTTGGTAAGAAAAGTATTCTTTTGGTGTCTGTCTGGGGAAAAAAAAACCACAGGTGGCAACACAGACAGGTAAACACATGGAATCACATAAAAGAGGCAAAGAACTTTGAATTGTGGCAGCTCAAAAGGGACAACTGAGAAAGACATCTCCCAGATGCTTTTTGAACTAAGATTTATCACCACACCTACTCTAATTGAGGAAGGAAAATGGGACTCAACACTTGTAACATTCTGCAAGCATTAGCAGTCTTGCAACCAGCAATTTTTCACCAACTGGCCAAAGCTAACTTTGTAATGGAAAGTGAGCCAACAGGTGCATAATTGACAGCCTAGGTTTTAAAAAGCAATACAGTTTTTCCCCAAATGTTCACAATTAATTTATTCCTTGCTATATCAAACTTCACACAAGATAATTTAAAAGAATATTATATTCTAACAGGAAAATGTTTCCCTTTTTAGTATTTAAAAGCACAGTGAATGAAGCTGTATTCTAACTCATGACTGCTCTCCAGAGAAACCATGGCCAAGCCACTAAGACCTTTGAGAAAGGTAAACATGGTCAGAAGTATCTAATGTTCGTACCTGAAGTCCCAAAATTTTGGGGAGCTTTGAACCAGCTTTAGATATCAAAGTCAAAATCATCACAGAAAATCTCTGACAAATGATGACAAATAGAAACAGAAGATAGGTCCTTGCTCTGAATTTCCATGTAATCTAATTAGATAGATTTTAGTAATCCATAAAGTCATACCCACTTCAGTTACCTAATATGCAGAATGTGGTAGAGTAGAATTGGAAGAACAGAAAAAAGCAGGAGGAGGATACAGTTTTCACGAAAAGGAGATTAAAAATAAATCAAGACAAATTAAAAACTGTTATATTTGCTGCTGCTGCTACAAACAGTCATAAAATTTTCCAATAACATTATGTTATTCCAGTCTTTCAATCTTGAAATATGTTATTTCAGTTTTGACTGGGCAACAAGTTTGAATCAAAAAAACAATTTTTGAATGTTCTCAATGTTATGTTTCCTCTTATAGTTTATATTTATGCTTCACTTGAAAAACAGCTCCTTGTAACCCTAGCCTCATGTACCTCATTACATTGCATCAATTATATCACTAACACTAGTATTTGACTTAATTTGAACTCTACTTGTGAGTGATCAAATGCAAACTAAGAATTTCTACAGGTGTCACTAGTGAGCTAACAAGAAAGTTAAACCTTTCTAAAAGATATATGCTGTCATTTATTTTTCCCTGGAATGCAAGAATCTAAAACTGGATGTACCTAGGTAGCTCTTCTACAAATGCAACACACATCAAAGTGGTAAAGACTGCAAACCAAAGACAAAGCCTGATACCTGCAGAAAAAAGCAACTGCACAAAAAATATAAGGCTCACAGTAACTCTCTATATCAGACACTTTTTCATTGTTTTCCCTATTTTATCCTCCTCCTGCTTTCTATTTTGTATGTTAGACATGTTTACCTTAATGAATAACTATGGCCATACATGATCTCAGGCAAACACTAGAAATTCAAAAGCTCACCAGTGGTTCTAAAGAAGTCAGTGAAGGTTTCTTTATGGGAGGAAGGAAGGTGGGAGGGATGTGAAGGTTCAGGTGGTGGGTAAGCCCTCTGCATATACCAGTACTCCTGCCTTTGAAGAACTTGACCTGGAGACTTTCATGGACCTACCTAAGCTTCAAAGTTTTCAGTTTAAATGTGAGACCTCACAGAAATCAGCCCTTTTTTCATATGCTATTGTTTCTATGCTTCTTTTTTTTTGTAATGAAGATTCACTTTTTTTTGCAAAGTGTCAAATACACCACTCACATACTGTTAAAGAACAAAATACTGAAAATGTTGTGGGAAATCAGCAAAACTCCAGAAAAGGTTATTCATTCACTGACTTTTAAAAAACGACTCAAATCCAAATCCAGTAGAATATCAAAAATTGTTTTAGTCACTCTCTACCAAGTTATATACACAGTTTATTTGTAGTCTGATTATACAAGCATCACATTAGTTCTAGCTCCTCAAGTGTACAGTACTGCCATTTCAATTTCCATTGGTACTAAACTGACCCCTGCTGGCGTGATTTGTAGTTGTTGAAAACACCTGCATATTTTAAAGGATTTCTAAAGATGGAAACAGTTTTTTAACGGTACCCAAACGTGTGCTAATACATTTTCTCATACAAATCTTTGTAAAGCAAGAACTCAAAAAATTAGTTTCTGAAATGATCCAGAAAGAAGCAATGAGAGTATGGGGAGGAAAAATGAAAGCAGACATATTAGATTATGTGGCTATTCAGCAAGTCTGTGCATGAAATAACATTTTCTCCCCATCTTAAAACCATAAAAACTCTTCCTAACAAAATTATGTCACAACAAAAATACTTTAAAATATTAATATAGTCACACATTTTTGAAGTTGCATTAATTGAGGGTTAAGATACTTGACTTTTTTGGGGTTTAGTATAATGTTAACAGCAAGTGTTGAAACTCATGGTTTTTCTTGGAGATTTTTTTCTCTCTATAAGGCTATTTTTTTCCCAGAGAATGCAAATATGAGGATGCTTTGGAGTAATAAAATCCCCTCCACATGAATCCCATGACTGAATTTTCTCAGAAATATAAATTTGAAGGGAAAGTTGATTTTTTGGGCTTGGCCCAAGCTTTAGCATCTCATGCAAATAAAACTATTCATCAGGAGAAAGGTCATGCAAAAGTTGAAAAAGCACTGTCATGCTTGTCCTACAAAACTTGAAAGTGCTTCTGTTACATGATCTGATTGCACTTCTCCCCCGTTTCTAATTCTGCCAGATTTCCTTTATTGCTATATGCCTGTTCTGGGATGGACAGAAAAGGGAGTCCCAGCTAATACAAGGTCTCTTCTCACATGCAACCATGTATGTGTATATAGGTTGGTCCTTTTTTAAAATAAATGAAAATAAATTGCATCTAATTCATTCTGTATGTCCATAATGAACATCATTACCATGATGAAACGAACATGACAATGTGTGTGTGCTGTGTTTTGGCACTGGAAATTCTTCACACAAACTGAATCCGCAAACAGCAGAACTCACAAAGCCTGGTCTCCTTGGCTTTCGTTCACATGTCTCTCTGTTTCAATTAGCTTGTGTCCATTACTATATTGTGGTGGCCATTTCCTTAGTGAAGACACTAAGGAGTCTCTTTCCTTCTCACCTAAATCATATTCCCTGAGGAAACCAAGCCAAAATCAAATGTGACTTGAAAATAAAGATCACAAAGAAGGAAAAAGGAAGTAAGTTACAGAAGAGAAGAGCTAGAAAGTAATGTGTTTTATTTTGGGGTGGTTTTTTTAGGACTGCATTACTAGAGAGTGGCTTGACAGCAAAAAGAAACTTAAAACATTGAATTAACTGCATTGAGAAAACAGGGTCAAATCCACCCTACTTTTTAGAGTACCTGTTTTTTCTTGATCCTTTGAAAAATAACTCAATCATTTACCTCATACAATAGTTCAGTCCTTTCAAACAATTGCAGTTGTAGCATGCAAAGCTATATATGCTTGGAAAGAAAATATTGAAAACAGCAAGATGGAGGATGAAGTTTAATTTAATAGACAATACAAACTAAAATTCTCCAAAATATTTTTGGGAAAACTAGAAAAAGGAGAAGTTTTTTCCCACCAGGCTCAGAGTACATTATTCTAGACACATGTGCACACATCTCCCCAGTAATGATAATCAAACTGTTCTTCACGTTTGACTGTCACATGCACATGTGTGAAAAATATAATTATAAAAAACTTCAAGAATATATCTGAAACCTCTGGAGAGCTGGGATTGATGAAATGTCATTTGTGAACATGCACATATTTTAGGTAAAGCAAGATCAGCAGTCCTGATAAGCAACAATTTCCCAGGCATTTATAACACTCCCAGACAGAGACTACAAAATACGATCACAACACTGTAAATTAGTTTTAAAAAAACTCTTCGTACTTTTGTTATCTCTAGGTAATTATGTGGGTTTGGGCACTGTGAAATATTACCTGCTTTTGTTTAGCTTTTAAAAATATTAAAATTTACAACAGTGAATTAATACACCTTCATATAAGGAAATTATATGATGTAATTATTAGGATGATCTAAAACTCGTACCGCAAATGAGGATTTTTTAAAATTATTTTTATTTTTAAGATGGATACAAATGCTATCAAGTCTGTGTATTAGTCTACACACAGGAAAAAAAATCTATGTCTTTTAATCAGAAGAGAAACATCCTAAAAAGTGACAAAAACATTACTTCAGGTATGGAATTGAGGTGCTCCCTGTGTCCACAGGGCGTATGTCCACCCATAGCTGGCAATGATTATGTACATCTATTACCTCCCTTCCTATTGAACTGAAACCAAAACAAAGCTTCAAATATGACCATTTAAAGAAAAGGGGAAAAAAACCCTAATAATTTTTTCTGGCTAAACATCTATTCCCATCCTCCACTTTGCTAATTGCTCCAGACAAAATTTGTCATTTGTTTGCAAAGTGTGCAGAAGTACTGAGAACATCAAAGAGGTTCAGATTTGCATCTGTTGTGATGAAGGGACACGACCCAAGAACTGCCCCTTGACTAGACTAGGCTGTCTTAAAAAATTCTTCTAGGGATTATACAAAGAAGCACATGCCTTTCATGCATATGCTAGGGTTTTGGGTTTTTTTGCAGTATCATAATCAAATCATAAGTGACAAAACCTATGACCTTTTTAAATTCTATAATACAAACTTGCTGCTGTCACTTTCCAGCTGTAAATTTCTTCCAGCCATGTGTCAACCTCATTTCAACAAGGCAAATATAATATATTTCTAAGCATTCAAGTGGAACTGTATGTAGTATGCTACAAGAAAACGAGTCAAGAACACTCTAAAGTAAAATATTGAAGCTGAAGGAAAAAAAAAAAAAAGGCAGAGGGAATGCATAATGCAAAATACACTGTTAAAAAAAAAACTCCCACACCAAAACTCAATTCCAGTTAAAATCTTGAACAAGCAAAAAATTAAAGACAGAGTAACCCAACATGTAAGAGACGAGTCAGCAAGAATTCTAGCATATATTATTGATTTTTCAATATACTCATCAAATAAATTTCTGCCTCAGTTTTTTCATCTCAGCAATATATGCAAAATACTGAAGAAGTTAATAAAAATAACCGAGTAAACAGGAACATTTTAAGCACACAAAAAAATTCTCAAATAATTCAGCAGTAAGAACAGTGTCATATATTTCGTCTCTGCTTTGTCATCTTGCATCTTCTATTAATCATTCACTAATTTTAAAAAAGTTAAAGACTAAATACATACAAAAGAACATAGGCCCATCTAGAAGGGCACTGAGCTGAATTAGATAAGCACAATAATTCTGCTTATCATAAGGAAATGCTATGTCAGCTGGTTAGCTGAGAAGGCAAGTCCTCTCGCCTATTCACTCGGCTGCATCTGAGCTTCAGCACCTTGCTGGAATAGATCAGCCTTATTCCTAAAAAGGATAAACTGTTTTGAAAGCAAGCACAAGCTTAGGTTGCCCATACTCTGACTGAGAAGCCAGGGCTGCCTTGGCACCAAGTCCCAGATAACCAACCCCACCCAGGGAATAGCTCAGGTTCACTTCCATGCTAACAGTGCTGGTCTCAGATGCTCCCATGTGGCTCCTGACAGCTTTACAGGAGTACATTCAAAGCTCCTTGCAAAACACCATACCAAAATGCTCAGTCTTCTCTTCAGAAAGGGTAATTGTGCTTAGGGTATCAAGGAAACTTCAGACAAATAAGGTTATTTTAAACAAAGCAAGTAGAGCACTCCTCACTATACATTTAGAATGGCATTACTTGCAAGCTGTGTATCTTAAACACAGTTTCTTAATAAACTATGCCTCTGTCTCTACTTCTGAATACATATAAAGTACAGTGATCATACAGAATTGGTAACTGAAATCCAGTGTTTTGTTCTGTAAATGGTATTTACTTGTTCACAGCAGTGATGAAAGCCTAATATGTGACTTGCATTTAGCCAGAAGTACTAGACCACATGTTTGGAGGCCATTAGGAGTGTAAGAGGCCCACTGCATCTGGTTCTCTTTATGATCTGGGTCCTGCTTATTTACATGTGGACTTCAGCTCAGCTTCAGATAAGGTAATTTCCTAAATTAAGATGAATAAATAATTTTTCTTCAAAAACTGCAGCATTCTTCTTCAGCGATGATAAGAAAGGTAGATGAATGCTGAGAAACTTGGAATACTACCACATTAAAAATATGTAACCATTTTGCTGACGGAGTTGATAAGAGTTGTTAAAACAGCTTAGTCAACACCAATGTCCATATGCCTGGACCACTGAGTACAACCACAATTTGCACATACAGCATGGGTAATCTATCTCACTGCAAACTGAGCAGACAAAAACATTTTTGACTAGAAACAATATGCCACACTCTTTAAAAAAGTCAACACAGCCACTCAACTGAAGAGGGTATCTGGATTTTGGGGTTTTATGGATGCTGACAGATTCTGATTCAAAAAGTCTTTTTTCACCTTTCTCAAAATTATAGTTTCCAGTGTCGATCTGGCATGATGACTGCCACATCTCCTTTCAAAACCAAAGATTAAGTCTTCAACAGACCAAATCTAATAAGACAATCAGGTTTTGGGTGGGGTTCCTTTTGTTTTCTTTCTGATGGAAAAGGCTGATCTGTGAATCCATAACTTCTGCCTGTAGAAGTTTGTTTAGCTTTCACAAGTACATCCACTTGTTAGTCACAGGACTATCAGCAGAAAGAATGCAAATTTGAGGGTGGCCTTTCAAAATACTCAGTCAACTGGCACATATAAATCGCTAAAATAGACTTTTAAACTGCATGTAATGGATAAACAAGTTCTTTCTTGCAGTTCAAACAAGCATATCAACAAAATGACTAAATTCTAAGAAATCTGTAGGTTTTCTTTTGCTTAATAGAAAAAGAATAGTTTGGTAATGGATAAAGGAAAAGGTTCTCAGCAACCATAGATCTGAGACCCCTTGAAGTTATGAGCTGTTCTCAGAGGCTCATTATTCTTCCGTATCAGTCATCTGTTTTAGCTAACATTTTCAAAGCAGATTGTCAGATTTAGGCTTTTTTTTTTTTTTTAAAGAATCAGGAGATTGGAAGCTGGAAGAAGTGAAATATTTAGGCAATAATATCTCAAACATTTTGGGGGCTGACAGAAATATTTTCTTCTGGCCATAAGGGAAAAGAAATCTTGTAATTATTTTGTTGGGTTACTGTAATGCTTCTACACCTTAAAGCAATAATAAAATGTTCAATGTGTCTAAAAGTGATTCACCAGAAACCAAACTTGTAAGACTTGGAAGAAATATCAGAAAAAAAGATTTCAGTACCAATTTGTTAGAGCTGAACTATCGTCTAGTTTTGCTCCAAATACACATTAGCCTGTCAACGTCTATGTGCAACTGAAATTGTATTTGCCACTTTTGGAGTAACTGGCTTTTCAGTCGCCTTCCTTAGTTTACTTACCTTGTAGTTTTTGAAAACACAGAAATATGTTGATATATCTGTGCAAAAAAGCTACTGCAATTGTTTCAGTGAATCCATACTTATCAGGACCATTGTTAAGATCCAAGCAATACTGAAAATGCACAAGATATCCCATGTTTCAGTTTATATTCCCTCTACACCTCATTGCTGAAAGACAGGCAGATCCAATCGGAAAGTCTAAGTACTCTATACCAGCAGAAAATGGACTAAAGGAAACTCAGTCTCTTGTTAAAAATCCCAAACCCTGTAGATGCAAAGTGTAATTCAAATTCCTCCCTACTGCAATAGCTTTTCCAAGAATGGAAATATATGAAAGACATCCTTAGCATAACTATTGATTAAAGATATGATGCATAAACTGTAGGAAGGCAAACTTATCTCTATTATGTTGCCAAAATTTTTTTTATCTTCTGTAAATATACTCTTCAATTTAATTGCACTAAGAATGTTGTTAAGCCTCTTTTTTTATCTGAGAGTTTTTATTGCCACAGGCTTTTAGTGTTAACAAGAAAATACCTTTATGCTTGCCAAAAGAAATTAGACAAAATATCACCAAAGAGCCCAATAAAGCAGCTGACATATATAAACCTCAGACACTGTCATTCTGAGAACACCGACAGCATTTAAATATACAGCAGCAGACCCTGGGGTCAGAATACTCACTCTACCTGTAAAATTAAAAGATTTTGACCTTGACACCAAGGCGGGATAAAGCCACTAACCCAGACGGTTGGATTCCCTGGGCAGCAAAGATAAATTGTGAAACAATCAAGGGGTGTGCCAAACAGGGGAAGGAGGAAAGGACACAATGGATCTGAATTCATAAAGGCAGAACAAAGATGAAGCTCAAAGAAAGCAGAGATTTAAAAAATGGCTCTCCTAACGTATTTTACAAGCAAAGTTAATTTCTGCACTCAAAGATGTGCTCTTTAGCTTTAAACTCTTCTCAGCTTTCAAATAGATTTTTTTAAGATTTGAAATGGCATTTCTAAATGCATCAATGTGTTGAGTTTTTATAACTCAAACCCTGCTGACTGAACACACACTACATAGGAAGTAAATTGAGTAAGTGTTTTGGAGAAGGATGGCCTAACAGAAATCTACTAAGCAATCCTACCACTTCCATGTGAAACCAGGAAGGAACATCTCTCCCATATTTACTATCTCTCTTGTTGAACCTACATCATATATCACCTCAGCTCTTGCCACCTTCCCAGTTTTGTCACTTCATCTAGTACCTTTTCTTATGTCCTGTCTTTTATTTTCTAACACTTTCAATCATAACATGGGTAGCTCCTCTTACTACCCTTTTTTTGCACTCTATGCTCTTCTTAGCCCACTACCTAGTTTATATTTCCCCTAAAACAGTCACCTGTATTTTAAATGGTCTCCTTTCTATCTGGAAAGCAACCTTTTCAAATACTTACTCAAATCCTTCTCTCTTTGGCTCTCTGTTACTGGTCTTCACTTCAGTGTGCTCTCCTCCTGCTTTGCTGCCTGACCTTAAAAAAAATAATTCTTGCAGCAAAACTCTAAATGTATTAAAATACTGTAGCTCATACAGTCTGTTCAAAGACCAGTCATGGCTGCAGCACCTCAGTAAATGTGACACCTGCAATCTTCCTTTGTACTGAAATTGCTTTGCTCTGCAAAATTCCCAGTTCCATTTTATAACACAACATAGTCATTCCTTATTTTCTTCCAAACTCTTTCCTGACACAGAAATGCATATACTAGCCTTGTGGCATGTTGAATACACAGACTTATTTTCAATTCCCAAGATATGGGGTGGGAATAAAGCAGTCTGGCTAAAGTCCACTACAGGCAGATTCAAAAAAAATTATCAAAAGAGCAAAAGGCAAGTTAAAAAATAAAACTATCTATTTTTGCACTTCTTTCCCAAGTTGTAATTAGCTCACTTCTAAGCCTGTGCCATAATTCTTTATACTTGGGTTTGGCAAGCATCTAGTTCTGTGCCACTGTGGACTCCTTTCAGTGAAAAGAAATTATAGTTATGTTGGTGTAACTAATCTGCATTTCTTCTGTGTGAAAATAGTTGTGAAATCAACAGCTACCAGAAGAAGCCATGCTCCTACCTCTCTTAAAAGCAAAGTGAAGTACAGCTCCTGATTGCTTTCTCTTTCCTACACCTGAGGGAGCTCCTCCTCTTCCTGCTTAATTAGTGAAGAAAGGAGTGATTAAGTGGAATATAACCAGTAGGCATGCAGGAGCAATGTCAGCTGAACCTACAGAGACAGAGGAAAGAGAAGAAGCATTGGCATCACCAAGCAGCCTTTCTTTAGCCACACAATTCTTGGTACTTGGAAGGAAATCATTATGCTTCTTGTTCTGCTGTGTTCTATCCATCTTTCTCTTTATGTCATGTTTTATACACAGGATTATGCAAGTGTACATGTCAATTTTTATAAATCCAGTGGTCTACTTTAGCTATCCAGGCTTTGCAACCTCTTACATACACTTTCAACACTGCCCAAAAGAGAAGAACAATGAACTGACTTAACTACACTATAGCTTCATTTCTTGTAAATTGTTACATGGTGTAAATAGTAATTGAAGAGTCTGCAATAAGTCTGGTTACCGTAATCCATGAAGAGTGTCTATGATTTTCAATACTAGATTATACTTAGACACAAAATAAAAGTTTTAAATGCAAAAACTCAGAACAAGCAGTCAGAAAATCCTGAAAAGGGGCAATGCAGAAGAGAAACACATGTTTATGTTGACCTAAGAACCTTAGAATAATTTCTTTGAGTTAGAAAAGCACATGACACAATGTGGGGGAAGAGAAGAGGCCACCCAGTTCTACCAGTTCAGGACCCAAGAGGAACTTTTCCCTTCCTTTAAGTACATTCACCCCATACTAGGAAATCAGGCATAACATTCATGACTTGCCAAAAGGCTAATGTTTCTGTGGAGTCACACTAACAAGTTAAAGATGCTGTGCTAGAAAGACTCAGGAATCCAGCCTTTCTTATAGTCCTGGTAAATTACTCTGAAAAGTCTTGATAACTATCAATTTCCACTGTTAGTTGCAAGAAAATTGATGTTTTTCTGAGGAATCAGAGTGCAATGCTAGAATTTGCAAAAACAACTTCATACCATTCATTATAACAAAGTATGTAGATGCCATCTCTAAAAAGTTACAGACTACAAAACGTGTGCACCATCCCAATTTTGCTAATAATTATTTCAGTATTCCTGCATCTGAAAAATTCAGGAAGTAAAATGCATTACGTCTCAGGATGATTATATATTGAAATAAGCCATCAATGTCTCAGACTGCTGGTCCAGTAACTTTATGGTAGATAGATAAATTTATGTCATTCTAGGAAGACAGAGGTGATGAACAGCAGCTTCATAATGGATGACCCCTTGCGATCAGACCAATTACAAGAAATGCTGAACCAGTAGCACACAAGGAGTTAAGGTGTTCCAGCCATGTGAAACAACAAATCCCTTCTCTCTTCTCAGCTGGAGAAGTGCAGCTTAGGCTCATTAGCTGTTGATAAAATGAAGATTCATCAAGCAAAAGGAATCTCACTTCATCATAGGCAACTGTTTCTGTTAAAATGGAGTTAAATGTATTATAGTGTTCAGCTGGTTCTCAGAAAATGGAAGGCAGTATCATAATGCAAACATTATTTTGTTAAATTCTTAATGTATCATTTTGTTTTAAAATGCATGCTTAAGGCCTTAGCTTTTCTGGCCACTGAACAGCACCATATAAAAGTACAATGGCATGTAACGGTCTACTATGAAAAATCCTAGAGGCAGATCCTATCAGAACAAGTCAGTGTGGAAAAAAGCTGGTTTTATCATTATCTTTCCTGTACGAGGCAAAGGTTTGCATTGCCTATTTTACGTTTGCCAGCAAATTGACATTTAATATTTTGCTAATTCTTTCTCCATCAGATAAGTTTCTTGGCAAAAAAAAAGTGATACTTTCTCATCCTTAAATGTCAAAAATACATTTACTTTTTGGCTGGCAAACACTGCAGACACATAAAATCCAACCATAGAGGGTTACACAATCTCTCTAGGATTAATTATGCTTTTAATTAAATTAAAAGATTCCTCCTTACGTGACCTCCATATCAGTCCCATATGCATGTTATCTCTTCTCAGGCTTGTCTCAGAGGGCAACAGACTCCCTATTACAGAGCTAGATCATTTTGCCTTTTGTTGCATTTGCCAAGAGGCTGTTTGGAATTTAATTCTTGTCCTTATTTATGAATTATAACTTCAAGAACAGTTGTTTGTATGACAAATATTCTATGAATTTGAATTTTTACTGCAACAGTTATTGTAGAAGAAAAGAAACGCATTAGATTTTTGTCTTGTACCCTATTTTTGAAGACAAGTACAATCTGCCTTATAATTAAATTTCATATGCCCAAAACAAACTATTGTATCTGAATACTAAATACTCTAGACATCTAATTTAAAACATACACAAACATCTGCATATGTATTTTATGCACAAACTTTTTGAGAGGCTAAATATTCCTGGGAGGTATCAGCAAGCCAAATAGGTTTATACTAGGGGGAAAATAAAACCAAAAATAAAAAAAATAAAAAGCAGGCATCCAATGGATACAAAAGAAGAGACAAACTGCAGTGGCATGCAGCACTGCATACACAGCAGGTTAAAAGAAAACAATATTGTTCATTAATCATCTTCTGCAGTAGAGGCTGAATAAAATAAACAAACCCCCAAAACTGAATTAGGTATGGTCTGATTAAAAAAGCAAAGCACATGGTGGAACATAAAAGCTGTAAGCAATGGAATGGGGTCTTTACATGAAAGCTGGTTGGTAATACAGTTCTAGATAAGATCCCTTTCCCTTTTTCTTTCTGAGCAGATGCAGCAGCAGCATTAGTTTCTTACAAGCCTGTCACAGACCATGAGGGACTGGAAATCAAACCACTGCACAGTGATGAAGCACAAGATAGATTCCTGACAAGTAGCAATCTTTCAGACCTTACCAGTGTTTCTTAAAAGAAAATAAATGGGAATAGGTCAACTCTTTCCCCCATGCGCCTTAGCGCAGCCTCACTCACATTTAGTTTTGGCTTGACACACTTAGTTTTATCATAGGTGACTGAACAGGACTGTGGGAAGTGGCATCCATCTCTCACTAAAACCTAAAAAGCACATTATATTAGCTCTCTGTAGAGGTCAGCAAGGCACTGGCTCACGATCAATTAACCGCTGGAAGTGTACTAACAGTATCAAGGACAAGGAGTGCTCCTCTGGGCTGGCCATCACCTCCCTTTCTGGAGGCCACCCACGCCCACAGAAAATCTGCAGTCTAGCACCACCAGCAGCACCGACACAGGCTTCCAGATCATCCTGGCAATAGTTGGACGGTGCAGCTTCTTCCACAGATAGCAGTGAAGAGGCATGCAATATGACCCTTTAATTTAATTTTCAAGACTGGGCACTTACTGGTTAAAAATAAGCTTGATACCAGGATGGATGAAATCCCTCACCAGTTTTTAACTTATCCAGGAAATTTCTGTTGGTAACAGGAGTGTCAGAGTAGTAGTAAGGTCAAGTCAATTATTAATGAAGCCTTGTTAGGGTCAGAAGGATGATCCATGGCACTACAGGCCCATCGGCCTAGCCTCGGTTCCAGGCAAGGTTATGGAAGAGATCATCCTGAGTGCCCTTACATATGCAGGACAACCAGGGGATCAAGCCCAGCCAGTATGGATTTACAAATGGAAGGTCCTGTTTGACCAGACTGATCTCCTTCTATGAAAAAGTGACTCACTTAGTAAATGAGGGGAAGGCTATGGAAGTGGTCTATCGAGACTTCAGTAAAGCATTTGACAACATTTCCCACAGCATTCTACTAAATGAACTGGCTGCTCGTGGCTTGGATGGGTAGACTATTAGATGGGTAAAACACTGGCTGGATAGCCAGGCCCAGAGAGTTGTGGTGAATGGAGCCAAACCCAGTTTGTGGCCGGTACTAGTGCTGCTCCCCAGGGCTCAGTTTTGCAGCCCAGGTGGCCAAGGCCAGTGGCATCCTGGCCTGTATCAAGAACAGTTTGGCAGTAGGATCAGGAAAATGGCACTCTTGAGGCCACCAGACCTAGGCACTGGGGAGGACACACCTTGAGAGTTGTGTTCAGTT
Source organism: Gymnorhina tibicen (assembly GCA_013399875.1). NCBI lineage: Eukaryota > Metazoa > Chordata > Aves > Passeriformes > Artamidae > Gymnorhina > Gymnorhina tibicen. The sequence continues at coordinate 669,859 of VXAZ01003156.1, forward strand.
CTGGGCCCTTCAATTTAAAAAAGTCTTTGGGGTGCTGGAGCATGTCCAGCAAAGAGCAAGAAGGCTTGTAAAAGGACTAGAAAACACATCTTATGTGGAACACCTGAGGGAGCTGGGTTCGTTTAGTCTCGAGAAGAGGAGGCTTAGGTGGGATCTCGTCACTCTCTACAACCACCTGGAAGAGTGAGGTGGGGGCCAATTTCTTCTAATCATGAGAGGACCAGAGGAAATGGCCTTCAGCTGAGATAGGGAAGACTCAGCTTAGATACTAGAAAAATCTTTTTCACTGTCAGGGTGGTCAGGCATTGGAATGCCCAGGAAGCTGGTGGAGTCACCATCCCTGGAGGTGTTTAGGAGGCATCTGGATGTGGCACTGGGTGATGATTTAGTGGTTTAAGAGGTACAGTGGCAGTGCTGGGTGTACAGCTGGACTTAATGCTTAAACATCTCTCCCAACTTTGATGATTCTGATTATTGTAGAAGGCCTGGTCCAAATATCTCTTAATATACTTCTCAGCTGAAAAATCTGTAGAGCAATGTCTAACTAGAAAGAAAAAAAACCTGCAAGGCAGAAAACCCTGACACATGAAACCCAACCCTCTCTAGACAAGACCCACCATTCAGGTAACTGCATTTACTGTTTTGGGCACTAACAAGCCCACGTGCCCCTCAAGAACAACTAACAAATATTACAAATAGAACATACAGTTATCAAAAAATTATGCCCTACAGACAACATATGGAAAACTAATGAATTTAAGGGGATTGATTCTGAAAAGCAAAAGATAAAGTAAATTTCTTGTACCTAAGATATCTGAATTGTAAAATCAATTTTAAGATGGAATGTAAAGTATCGCTTCCTAGAAAGAAGAATTTTGGTAATGTATTCCATATTCCTCATTTCAAATTCTTGTTCAGGACTTTTAACAACCTTCTTCATCCAAGCTGTCAAAGCCCAATAGCTTCCTCTGCAATGGCTATTCCTGTCCAAAGAAGTGACTCATGTTTTAATTTAATCTGCTGAACAGTTGTCTAACAGAGTGGCATTTGCTCCTTACACCATTAATTACCTCTGTATTTTGACTGAAATGGGGCAAAGTCCCACTGGTGCATTTTTCTAAAATGTCTATCACTCCAGCATGAAGATGCCACCGGCGTACTGAAAATCAACGTGACTGAGCAGCAAAGGCAAAACATCTCCTCCCTCCCCTTCATTGATTCCTTCTACTCTATGGGACGGAGCATCTAATCAGGCATTTTCCAGGATGACAATCACTATTCTGCAATTCTTTTACTGGAAGAGCTTATCAGTTAGACAAGAGACTGTGATGTTCCTGGAAACAAGGGAACTTCAGTCATTCTTGAGCTCAATGCTCGAGGACTCCCCTGCTTACCCTCCTGATACCGGGAGGTGTTCAGGCTAGATCCTGCCCATATTTATACCATGTGTATCACACAGATAGGCAGCAAGGAAGATAAGACTTCAAGAAATGTGATTTCACCTTGCTACACATTTTTAGTTGAGGATTACTGCCTTAGATCTTCTCATGGACCAGTGCAAACTGCTGTAACAGACTCTCTTACATGAACTATTTTCAAAGCTAAGAGGAAGTCAGAAAGTTTTTGTATAAAAATCTATTTTTCAGTCCAAAGGTCATTTCATCACTGAAGTGCCATCTGTTCATGCTGTATTGAAACATTTTTTTTTATCATTGCATATTTTAAAATTAATGTTATCATGGTCAAAACAACAAATACATTAATAACTGTTGAAAATACAACTTTTAAATGCTGAAATAATTTTTCAAAAATAATTGTAAGGTGCTGTTTTATAGAAAAATGTAAACTACTTTTAAATTGGTTTGAAAAATGTTGTTGGTTTGGGTTTTTTTTAATTCAGAGATTTGACCATTTCTAAACTTGAGGGACAAAATTCAGCTTCCCACTGTGCTTCAGATGATCCCAGACGGCAGTAGCAAGCCATGGAAAGGACAGATATGGATTACTCTAGCAGAACTTTAAATAGATACATGTATGGAGGTATGGAAAGAAGCCATACTACTTTTTAGCCCAGGAAAAAGTGGGAAAACCCACTCTGTGACTTCTTACAGCCATTTGGATATCTGATAGCAGCAATTGCAACCCAAAAGAACAAGATATAGCTTGGAAACCAGAGAAAGATGCTTTAAATATGGGGCAGAGGGGAACAACAACATACCTCCTATTATTCATCCAAGTAATTTCCATCCCAATGGAACTTTCTCACAATTTTCAAAAATAGAGCTTGTCTTTGTACAAACCTCTGACTTCTGTTAACATCAGCATGATTTGGAAAGCAACATAAAAGCTAGGAAATTATGAGTTAAACATTGTTCATGTATTAACAGCAGTCAATCCTCTTTCTCCATAAGGCTTCAGAGGCTCCCTAATGGACTGTCATCACCATATAAATTTCATTTGATTCTGATCTATTTTGGTAAACAATAAAAATACTTTCTTGAAAGTCATTCTAATGTTATCAGAATACTATGGTAGTGTACTACTACACTAGAAGATCTCTTCTATCGAAGAAAATCTAAAACTATTTTCAGAAAGAAAGCTTCCCAGTCCAAATCTGAGGTTTTTCCCCTTTTGGTACCAAAAGAACAGCCCTTCTTTACTTTAAAATATATCAGGCTATAGCAAAGTTTCCCATTCCAGCTAAAAGAAGAGCAAGTAATGCCACTTTTTAATGTAAGGGAGGTATGAAGAGAGTAGTACCAGAAAAAGTAAACATATTAAGGGGTTGGTTTTCTTTTTTATTTTCTGTCTTCTTTTTTAACATCTCCCACAGAGTGAATTATCCCAATATCCTGTAATATAAACCTCAATGGTTTCTCATAATTTACCTGTGAATACATTTCTTAACATCTTTATTTACAGATTTTCCCTCAAATCTACCTGATAAGGAAATGACAACTCAAAAACACTACAGAAAGGGGGAAAATAAATGGCTGAAGTGTAATGCATACACTTACGCTCATATACTTGTACAGCTATAGTTTGCTGTTCACCCAAGTTTTATTTCCAGGCCAAGTACTACTATTTTTAAAATTACCTCTGTCTGCTAAGACAGAAGTGACCTGGTCTCACTTCTAACATGCTCATGAAATTTCACCCAGAAGCAGCATTCAACTATAGCAGAGCCAAATTACTGAAGTTCTCATTACTTTCTAGCTGGTGCAGAGCCATGGTTGATATATGAGTCCGTCACTCTCAGCATTGATTTGCAGAGCTCTCTGAATGTCTCTGAGCAGTACAGTCTCCTTAAAATACTTTTCCCTTCTCTCTACCATACATCAGAAGTCAAATTGTCAAATCTTATTTAAATTTCTTTGCTACATTTAAAATATTCAGCAGGTAAATCATTGTTTTAGCTATGCATCTCCTTGCCTTTAAAAAGAAAAAGCAACCCAAATCATGGCAACTAAAAGAGTACAGAAACAGCTGATGCAGCAATATAAACCTCTCATGGCTGCCATAATGAGGAATGTTAAAGAAAAATACTGCAGGTATATTTTGCTGAAATGTATTGGTTAAGCAAAGACTTTCTTGTGTCCCATTGTAGACATTGCTCATTTAAGCAATCTGGGGGTGAAGGTCAATGAATCTTTCACTAAACACTTCATGCTCTCTAGCTTTCCTCTCTGAGTAGACTTACACAGAGTAATTGCATCATCTGCAGGTAAAACACACACAAAAGAATAAGCCCCCTATTTCTTTTAAGATCCAGCATCTTAAAAAACACTGCTTTATTGTGTATATTCATTAACATTCATTAATATTAAGTCATAAAATCATTTTTTGACTAAAGTATAGCATGTAAATTCACATAAATACTTAATCACTTAGTAAAAGTTCCTTCTAACAGAAACTGCATGGGTTTAATTCTATATAAAACAAGTTAAGATGAATATTCTTCATGGGAGGTAAGGAAACTGCGCCTCAGCATGTTTACCCAACTTGTGTGCGCCTGTACTACATCTTCAGTAGGTAATCAAATACAATCACGCCTGTCAAAGGCCAGATGTATTCAGCTGACAAACTGCTCTACTCAAGGAGGAAGGTAGCCAGCATTTTCATTTGCTTTTACCTACATCATACTGAAATAAAATTTAAAAAAAAAAATCAGAACAAACTACCAACATAAATGTTTGCCAGCACTCATTACTATAGCTAGCATATGATGGTGCTCTAACAACAAAGGCCCTAGGCAAACACACAAACTATACGGTCTCCACATGTATTACTGTTCATAATCGTTACCACACATGACTTTGCTTACAAGACTTTGTTTCCTTACAATTTTTGCTTACTGACAAAAAGGAGGATGGGGAAGAGAAAAAGAAACTCACCTACAATTCTTGCCACCTGATGAGAAAAACTGGCCTAAATAATATTTAGTACTAATTTTAGTATGTCTAAATCTAAATTTAATTGCTTGTTATAAGTGGAATTATCTGCAGTTCAAATTCTCCCTAAAGCACATTCAGGATAGGACCAAAAAGTCTTGCTTAAACAACCTTCTACTTCGTCAGTCTTACCTTAAATTGCTCCATGAATATTCTGTGCAATAAAGCACAATAAAGCTTAACATTTTTTCCTTTACTTTCAAAAAATTCCCTTGGCTTTCTCCAGCCAAAAAGCAACTCAAATACTACTTACTCTATAGCAAGTATCTGCTTTTTCATACCACTTCAGAACTGCTGAAAAGTGTGTTTCATTTAAAGGAATCTGAATGTAAGAAGAATGAATTCTCAACAACTAGGCCACTATACTTCATTCAGAAATATCGGTATGGTCAATATGACTTTTACCAAGAAACATTTAGAATCAGATGTTGAAATACTTTGTTTTTCATAATGTAGGATTCCTGATGAATGATTTTAAAACCACAAAAAATGCTTTATTATATCAAAGGCAAATGTCTGAGATCAGTTAATTTACTGAAATGTCACTCACAAATTAATAACAGCAGAAAGCACTGAAAAACAAATATGCTAAAAATAAACACAATGGGAATTTTGAACCACCAGGATACAGCTATTCCTGGAGTTATAATTATGATGCCATCTTCAAGCCTACTTTTTTATTTATTACTTTCACAGACCTGGAGACTTTTAAATTCCATTACCTGCTTTTCCATCTCACACAGATGAGACTCACTTTCTCTGGATTGGCTTAACTGGTTCAGACCCTGACTAATCCTTCTCTTTTTGGTCAGTTGAGTGCTAATGCTGTGGCAAGGAAGAAGCAACTATGAGGTTAAGGATGGCAACAGAGGGAAATCAACAGTATCCCCACTTCAGTCTAACTCACATAGTCACGGACTCACGCATTCAGATAATAGTTTGCCCCTGCAGCTTTATGATCAGAAGGGGTGAATGCCTCCAGCTCAGTCCTCTAGCCCAGTCTTGGCTGTGTCCCATCTCCCCCTTTACTCTCTCTAGGCTCTTGCAGCCCTGCAGGTGGAGGATGAGACATTCCGGAACACTGGCTGACACCAGCAACACCCACACAAACACACACCCCCCCAACCTTTGGAGAATTAGGTTTCCCTATCAGCAATGTTTCACAGCTAGCTCAGTTTAGTTTAGCACCACCACTCTTCTACTCATTTCCATTTCTGGCATAGGTACCTGGGGTCTAGGCACATAAAACCCACCAGTTAACACCTTGTCTCTCATCAGCCTGGCCTTACTAAACGTATGATTCAAAAATTCATAGCGTAATAAGAATTCAGATAAAAATATACTCTACTGCTAATTTAGGGTCAGGTACACAACCTCAGCAGTCAGGCCAACAGCCAGGCCAGATGTTTGTTTATACAACACAAACACAGTACAGGGCAACAGTCCAATACGTGGTGGGGGTCCTGAAGAGTCAAATTTCCCAGCAGAATAAACATTAAGTAATTTTTCCATGACAAACTTCAACAAACTTTCAGTACTTCATGACTGTACAGTCACCTATTAAAAAAAGACTTAAAACCAAAGTTGAAGTGACAGCCACAATGGTGATTTGAGTACAGGCTCATATGTAAACGTACAGTGATAATTAATCCCTTGTGAACAAAAGCTGGTTTAGTCCTATAACAAGATAATTGAAAACTGTCAATTATGCTCTGATATTATTTTTGGATAGTGATCTAATGTTTAATTATATTCATTTGGTAGGTGACTGGCACTTTCTACAATATCTGTCTTCACCTGAAACCTCTTGAGATTCTTTTCTTATGTGAATGCATTAGAAATCTAACTGGAAAATGTGCTTTTTAACAGAGTTTCACTTCACTGTTTGAGATTTAGAAATAAGATTGTGAGTGTGGGCTATAATGTGCTGTCTCTGCTATATCAAAATCATTGATCTTGTTTGCTAGAAACACACAAATCAATGCAGCAAGTATACATTGTAATAGACTAGAAATATAGAAGTATACATTTGATTCATGAGAGGAAATAAGAAAATTCAGATAGCTCAAGGATTACTTTTTTTTGTAATAGAAGTAATTTTAATGGCAGGGAGAACACATTCTTTCAATTGTTTACCAAGGACTGACTTCAATAGACTACTTTTCCCATAGAAATGTCACTTTTCTGCTGTTTTTACACAACAGGCTGTATTTCACGCTTCAGAATGCCAAACTTTGGCAACAACACATTTTCTGAAGCACCAACAAGAAAAGGAATGAGAATATGGGAAAATAAATAATTAGAAATAAAATAATATCTGTAAAGAAGTCTGTAAAGATGGGTCTGGAGCTTCTTGTGGAGAATGGAACAAAAATGATAAAAGCTAAGGAAGACTGAAGCAACAGCTTGGGGGGAAAGGGTCTTACTTTACCTGTTTCTCTCTTTAAGGAGTCGAATGCAGATGAAAGAGGTCTCTGTCCAAAGGGAGGAGGTGGTAAAGATAAGCGAATTATTTCAGCATTTTAAGTGAGTTTTGAATACTTTAGAAAATGTATAGAACCTTCAGTTTCTCCTTTTTTAACCAAAAAAGCTCACTCATCCTGATCACAAATATAATTTCCTTTAAGAAACCTGTAAGGTATTCAAATACAGCACCATTGCGGCATCTACTTCACTTTCAAAGTCTGCTTTTCTTTCTTCAATTGTTTAATTTAAATATACCATCCAAGGAACTCAGAAAGTTACAGAACCAACTTATTCTGCTGAGGTAACAAAAATTCAAGCTATTATCATTCTAATTCTTTTCTTGACATCCAGCATATTCTTCTCAATTATACCACATTTTTCCATGTGCCTTCTCATCAAATGTATTTACATTGACTCATACATTAAAAAAATCATTTAAATGTTACTAAGTGATGTTGACTGATAGTACACAGAAGTACAAAAAGACAGTCCTGCATTTTTATTTATGACTATAAACATCAGATATTTGACACAACATGTGATCTGTGGTTAAATACATATTGCCTTCCTTCATAAACAAATATACACAGAGGAATAAATGAAAAAAATGGAAAGTATTTAATCAGGAAATATTTCATGAAAATTACAAACATTGTTGGGAGAAAGGTATTTTGGGGTTTTTTTTATCTTTGGGTCTGTTTCCTTTTGTGGTCACATTCGTACCATTTTCAGATTTCCTAGTGGAGGGGGAAATTGTTTGCACTAAAGTAAAGTTCCCAATGGTAAATACTCTCTTCTAGAAAAGTTAAGAAATGTCATTTTATCATTGTGTTCACACTAACTATCTCCCTTTGCCTATTGTTTCCCATTTCCAAGTATTTGAGGAGGGAGGTACATATACTATGTATAAACAGAGCATTTGGACACAAACTGTGCCTCCTTTACAAGCAGTACCTTTACAGATGTACAGGGGTTAGGATAAGGTTATGAAGGGGGTTATTACATCATATGTTTTGTATAAAGCTGTTATACAGGATTTTCCTCAAATGTAATAAAAAAAAAAATTAAGCAGCATTCCTATGTGGCAAGATCCACTAAGCAGAAATGTTATGGTTTAGACAAGTTGTAAATCCGTAACTGTAAGGACTATACTACCAACAGCTCCAATATTATAATTTGATTTAATGTTTTTTAATGAAATAGCTTCATGTTTCATTAAAGAAGTGCACAGGCTCATTTTAAGCGACTACAAACTGTTAGCTCCCCACTTAGTAGAGTTGAAGCATATAGCTAAAGGATAGGAAGTACTGTCCGTGCCTTATTAAAGAGATGGGACCACCACGGTTATTCGCGATTTATTACTTGAAGATCAAACAAGGCATCAGTGTCAGAGGTCGTGGATTTAGTAACAAGTCGCCATGACTGATGATAGTCACAAGTTTCAAAGTTACATGGCAATTTATAACTTTTTGGTCCAATAAGCAATTAACACGAAGCTTTGTTTTGACTTTATAACCTATCACCTTTGGTATTTTTTACTGCAATGCCTCTATCTTTCAACCAGTAACTTGCCAGCTCACGTACTCACATATACTTCTATTATACCATCTAAATTCTTAACTTAAACTATAAAATCACATTACTATACTTAAAAACCCTCCACCATATCACCCAGAACATATTCTTACTTATAGCTATAGAAACATAGGTTTATAATTCTTCTGCTTAAGGTCTGTATACCTTCATTATTACCTCAACCCAAGCTCTTTCCAGGCCTGTAAATTAAACTCATTAGTGCCTGTGGAAGTTTCTACTCCTCTGTTTCCCACAAAGTACCGGGAATTGCTCTTTCATAAAATGTCTGAGATACTTAGGTCTACATATCTACATGATGTCCAGCCAGCACTCCACTCTGCCTTGATCTAAAGGAATAGTATCCCAGAGTAGTAAGGCTAGCTCAGTATTTCCCATTTCCAGCATCAAGTTTCATCTCTATAATCTGTAATCAGGCAGTGCATGAAAACCCATTAGTAAGCATGTGATCAGCACAGTAGAACCTTGTCATAACTCAAAACTTGAAATACTTGGCTAAATCTCACAGCAAGTATAAACTGGCATATTAAGCATTTTTGTCCTCCAGCTCTTCTTTTGTGACTTCTGACCACATTTTAAGTATTCACAATTCCTCACACCCTGCTTCCTAAAACATAATTTATTAGAGCACTCTTTCACCAGAAAATCTGAGGCAGGGAGAGGTTACCCTCTGTAGTTTAGGAAATAAAAGCAAGACTCCATAATACGTCACAAAAATGCACAAAACATAGATTCATAATACACACAAAAACAGTCATGTCTTATGGGGATCCGATGAACTTAAGGAAGAATACCAGTATGGGAGCATTTGCAATCACTGATTCAGAAGGACAGGCTGAATTGACCTGCATCCATACAACGCACCAACACTCTAAAATAAACATTAAATAGTGGAAACCATAAAAGAAAAAACTGTTGATATATATACAGTTTCCAGCAGAGGGTGAATGTATAGTTCCTGGAAATTCCCATGAGCTAGCTACAGAAAATTGCAGCCCTCATCCCCAAGAGGACAGTCCAAAGATTTTATGGCCACTCTTCAGTTCAATAAAAAGACGTAACTGGTATGTTTGAAAGGAAATTTTGGTCAGGCACAGTTTAATTACACTGATATCATATAATCCTTTGTTCTGTTAGACTGGCTTGTGGAAGAACTGAGGGTTGCAATCATTTCTTCAGTCTTGAAGCACACGAATCAGACGTACATCTTTCACTGGAGCTACTGACCCGCTGCATGAATGCAGTCAGAAGCTGGACCAGATGCAGATGGCTAAGGCTGCTGAGGCAAAACTGAGCTAAGGCCAGAAAGCTGTGGAAATCAATCAGAACAGTAGGGGATTACTTCAACACTTTCGCTTGCCAGTACTAACAAAATTATTGTAATAAGAGTATAGAGCCTTGCTCTGAGGTAGAGCAATCAAGACAGTGCCATGGCTTCTATGAAGGCAAACTTAGTAGGAGCAGTGGCCAGGTGAAATCAATGCAGAGAATATTGGCCCTGTTACTGAGCTGGTGAAATGGACAGAACCTAACTGGACAGAACCTCTCCCCTCCCTGGAGTAAATACATGGTTAGTCTTTTACAAAAACTCATAAGTAAATTTTAAAGAGAAATCCCCAGAGAAAGCCTAAGTTTCAATCAAGCGATAAAAAGTGTACACAATTGTTCCAGGGAAGAACTAAACTGCATTTCTTTTCATACAAGATCACACCTAAGGGTCTCATTAATTCTTGAGACCCTCCTATTCAAATGGAGGGTCATAAGTTGTAAGCACTATGTTTTTGTCTCTTCCGTTCCTATAAAGAAATATGTAAGAAAAGACAGTTCCAGTTACATTCATTGCTATGTTTACCAAAGACTGTCACATCAGGAACAGATTACTGTAACATAATCCAGCCAGACCACACAAGGCCAGCTAAAAACTGAAGGCAGTGCAGAAAACAGCTGCTTGTTTAACTTTGCTATATGCTGGCAAAATAATAGAGCTTGCCTGTAGCTTGGCCCCCAGCTATATATTGTTTTTCAGATGGCAGTTACTATTTAAAGCTCTACACAGGGTACCATTTGTTTACCAGCAAACATCCAGCTAACGCTCTACTTAATAATCTTTAAAGAAAAAGCATAAATGATCAAGTGTTTTCTATGAAAAAATCCTTGATTCCAGAGCTCACTCCTCAGCAGAAGGCAGAGCCTGCCAACTTTACCAGACCAAGCTTGCATTTTTTCTCCTCAGATGGGAGGGAAAGCAGGCTGCAGGGCTTATTAAGAAAATTGATTAAGCATCATTGAGGGAGAATGTTAAGATTTTCCTTGGGATGTGATGTGAACACATAGTGTATTTTTCAAAAGTGTAAACAATTTTTGCCTGTTAGATTTTAAAGATAATAATCTCATATATTCCTCATTGAAGTTTCCTTCTCACTTCTAAGAAACATTTCCATTTCTATCAGGTCAAAAATCTACTTTTTTAAAATCACCTGCATAAAATGACTGCACAGACATAGATTTATGATAACACAAAGAATTTTCTCAGACAATTTGATTATCAGGAAGAACATAAAAAAATTACTTATCTCCAAATATGACCTCAGCATAAATTCTGTCAGTAAGCCACAAAAAAATGAGGATACTGTATTTTTTAACTTGCTGTATCTCCCTCTGAAAGTCTCAAGTCTACCAAGAAATTCTGCATATTTACTTCCTTCTATGAGGCCAAGATTTGCAAGTTTTAAATAGGCTTTTGTATAATTTTTGAATATCCTTTTATCAATCAGCTTTGTGACTTCCTAATACAAAAGGCTTACATTTGCACAAATCCAAGATTTGCTACCACAATAACCAGAAAATAAGTTACTTGAGTATTTTGAAGCATTTTAGCTTTTTTCACTTACTGGAAGTGAACATTTGACTTCATTCCAAATAAAACATTGTAGAGACAACATCTTTATCTAGTCATGCAAGTAAGTAATAAGCTAGTCCTATCTGAAGGGGTACAATGAAATTGTGCACAGGGAAAATTCTTTTTAATAAAATATTAATGTCATTGTAAAACCAATGTCTAGCTCAAGACCATCCATAGTATTTCTATGACTATAAACCCCATAGAAATGTTTGTTTGCAATGAGAGCAAGGTCTCAAGGCATGAGAGCACCATCTCCTGCTCTTCTGCCAGGAATACGTGCCATGATGGGGAAAAAGCAGGACAAAAGTACACATACACCCCCCACCTTTGTTTCTCATCAGTAGCCACTCCTCTCAGCAGTACCTAAACTAAAGTCTTTAAATTGTAGAGAACAGCTTAAGAAGGAGTGTGTCTCAGCTACTTCTGCTATGGCACATGTGATGTTTTGGTAAAGAATTGTCAAGAGAGCACAACATTCCCAAATTTTTCTGAAGAAACTATTAAGTTAAAACTTCAGCTTCAGACTGAGTAGCATACAGCTTCTGACCTCTTTGTCCTTTTTCTAGAGAAAAGAAACAAAAGCATTGCCAAACTCAAATACAGACAGTCGCATGAAAGGTCGTCCAAGCATAATGAAAACATTCAACTGTAGTAAGATACACTACCGTGGTAATCTGTTGGATGGAGGGAGAAAAATACTGTCTGCCATATTAGCTTTTAAAACAGAAGGCAATGTTTTCTACACATTGACTGGTTTAAATAATTTCTTTTGTTTTCTTCGGCTTTTAAATAAATGAATATATATCAGCTCTCTTTCACCACAGAAACAGAATAATAAAGACTTTAGTCCTGGTTTTTTAAAAATCCCTCTAAGTTTGTCACTCTAAGCCCATGAACAATTTCTCTTACAGCAAGAATAGGTGGTTTTGGCCAAATGAAGATGCAATTCACAGGGTAACAATACAATGGAATAAATATTGTCTGTATTGAAATAAAAAGTTTGGGTTCATCCAAATGTCTTGCTAAAGCTAAACAGCTTTAGTTTAGCCTAGTCTTTTGATAGTGCTTGGACAAATGTATAAAGTCATCATCGCCTGCAAAGACTCTTACTAAAGTGTTGAATAGCACAAGGTCAAGAATCTACTCCTGTGAGTCAGACATCAAAAAAGCATGTACAGGGAATATTCTCATTTTCAGTGAATGCTATGATAACTGTAAAATTCTGCAAGGCTTTTAGTTAGCATGTGATCTGCTTTCTTCTTAACTTACATGACCAAAAAGATAAAACTTAGTTTAATAGCAGTATTATCTTTCTCCACCAAACATGTAAACCCATCAGTAAAACCCTATAATTAGTTCAGCAAGGATCTATTTTTCCATAAGGTCATAGAATCACAGGATCATTTAGGCTGGAAAAGACATTTAAAATCAAGTCCAACGATAAACCTAACACTGCCAAGTCTGCCAATAAACCATGTCCCTAAGTGCTACATTTACACATTGTTTAAACACCTCCAGGGATGGTGACTCCTGCACTTCCCCAGGCAACCTGTTCTAATGCTTTTCATGGAAAGACAACTCTTTCCATGAAAAAAATAATTCTTAATATCCTGCCTAACGCTCCCTTTACACAACTTGATGCCGTTTCCTCTTATCCTACTACTTGTAACTTGGAAGAGACCGACATGCCACTCAGGTCTCCCCTGTGCCACCTTTTCTACAGACTAAATCAGTTAAGACTGATTTGGTAACATTTGATTTTTGCCCATATATTGTCTTTATTGAGAATATTTTGTATTTGACAGTCACATTATCATCAGGACAAAGTGGAAAATAACTGGTGCATGCTGAACCTTTTCTTTTAAAATACTGATTAAACATCATCTTTATGGGGAGAAAAGGATACTGTGGCATTAAAATAAAGGAAATATTAAAAATAACCAAAACAAAACCAAACAAACAAACTCCCACAACACTTTTTTTGTATTAAATACACGAAAAAAGAACAGCAAAAATACAGACTGGTGTTGTATATTATTCACTTATTTATAAATATAACAATAACTGCTAATATTTTAGCCAACAGCTCTGTATTCCCATCTAAAGACCTGCTTAATGTAGCAGGCATGTACACCACCCCTATGAAAGGAAAAAAGTAATTTATTTGTTCACTTTCCCACATAAAAATCAAATACAGGTAATTTCCACCTATTGACCATAAAATCCATGTTATTAATCAGCTGCCCCCTTGCTAGTGACCATTATAGTTTGTTCCTGGAAAGAAGTATAGAGCTGCAGTTCCCAGTGCTATCCACCGAAATCAGCAAAGCTATCTGAATTTACACCAGTTAAATGATTTTCACATGGTATGGAGAGAGCATATGAACATAAAAAATTGAGCAGTGTGCATTATAAGGATAAAGATTTACAGTGATCGCTACAATTTTGTACACCACTTTATATCCATCTTGTTTAATAATGGCATCTATGTAAAAGATTTCTATGCACTTGAAACACTTAAGATTTAATTTTACTCTGTTGGGGAGTTTTAATTCTTATTCTTGTGAACGTGAGTTGACATGAGGAATTCCAGAGGTAGGGTCACAGATCATAAGGTTACTTTTGATAAACAGGATTAACAAATCATCATTTAAGGACAGCTATTCCAGGTCTAAACAAATGTGGATGTGAAAGCACAGTAACACGTTTCTGACCACCCCACACCAGCTTCTTTGTGAAAAAGGGTAGTAAATACAGAGGGGGATCTTTCCACCAATATATCCATCCCATACCCACCAACCTCTGCCTTAGGAATTTCCTGAGCCCAAGGCTGTACTCCTTTTAAAACTGACAGTGACTTTAATTTCAAATCAGCAGACCAGCAGTCACACAAGTCTAAGGCATGACAAATCTGATGTTATCTTCTCCCCTCAGGCCTTAGCTTTTGATCTCTGACTTCTTACACATAACAGCACTACAGCAACACAGCATTAGAAATACACGATGAAACGGCTCCCACAGCTCCACCCCACTTACCAAAGACTGATGAAGTAGAAATATCATGTCAGAGCAGCCAGATGGTACCACTGATGAGGGAGAATATTCCAAAGTCCAAGGTAACAGCTGTCAAGGAAAACCTGCCAACTCGTAACTTGTCTGTAGCTACCCAGCATCGTTGATCCAATGCATATGAACCAAAAATAAATAAAAGTCACCAATGAAAACCTTTACTTGTCCTATTATACCCCTTCTCCTCCCCTTTTCCTGTATCCTTTTATCCACAACAGAGAAAGTGAGGATCAGGGTTCAGCCACAAGAATGAGTTGCCATTTATTCTGTACCCTGACAATCCAAAATATTTTTAAGTTATTAAAAATGTTCTGTAGCATTTCAGAATCTCATAAACCTCTTGGTCTGTTTGGTATAGCAACAAAACCAGGGAAAATCTCCAAATTTAAAACACTAGGTGTTTTACTCCTTTTATAAAGGGCTTCATTAAAACCATTTGCCATAAGATCCAAAGCTTGTTTACTGTGATATGCTACATAAAATGCAACTGTAACTGTAACTCTGGCCCTTTTCTCATTGATCTGATATCTCCCTATCTGAAGCTAATTGGGAGAATAGGAAAAGGCTACCCAACCCCTCACTTCTGCCTTTCCTGCTTCTTTTCTCCAGGCATGTCAAGCAGTTTCTTGGTTTTCTACTCTCACCTTAAGAATAGTTCCTATTTTCTGTATTTAAATAGAAAGGGGACAAAAAGGGGTTGAATCAAACATACGAGAGCTTATTTTTTCAGGTTCAAGGTCCAGGAAATGCCAATCTTTTAAATTATAATAGTATTTTTAAAAGAAGAAAATCATTGTATTAATATGATTAGATCACAATATACTGAACTAGTTCAGCTTAATTTATTTGATGTTAACAGGCTGTTAGAGAAACTAGAGCTTTGACGTGAACTAGTTCTACCCTTTTCAAACCGTTTACTAAGAGAACAGGAACAAATAGAGCCTCTGTTAACAAAGCAGTTTCTGAAGACCACATTTAAACACCAGTCATGTTATTCAAAACAGTCCAAATTGGCCTGCAAAAGCTTGATATAGCCCCTTTTTAATAAAGATAAGTGAGTTTGAAAATTCATCTATCAAAATGGATTGTGTTTAGTCAAAAAAGAAAAAGTCACTATCAACAACACCACCCCTTTAAAGAAAGCCAAAAATTCTGCCAGCTTTTAATTCACACACAGTAACCTACTGCATCTGGCTTTCCAAGGGCAATCCCAACCCTGTAATTACCCAGCAGTCACAACTGGTTTTCCTAACAAAGCTGAGCCTACACAGAAATACCAATCATAATAAAGATGCACTGAGATTATTCTTCCCTGTGTTTTCTAATGCCAAAAAAAAGAAATTTCAGATGAAAACTGAATGCCAAAAGGAATAAAAACATGAGCAATTCAATCCTAGATCATGTCACACATGATCAGCATTTCCTGTTTCCTAGCTCAGCTTCCACCAAAGGCAATGATACATTTTAAATTATAAGAAAGAAGAGTTCCATTAAATCTTATGTCACTTCTGTAACAACATACTTTTCAAAGGGCAGAAATAACTCCACTGCAACCATAAAATTCATGAGGGATTTTGCTGAAAATTTCTGCATCATGTCATGTCCAAAAATAACTACTGTCTTCACAAAAGCAGCAGGCCGATAGCAAATCATAGTTAAAATAAATTGATTATTTCTTATATTCTTGTTTTATCTCCATGTACTGGTTTCTTTACACACATAGAGTAGCACTATCCAAACCACAGAAAGCAGTTACAAATAACACTAACATTATTTACATTATGGATTATCTGTTAATCCAGTAACACTGCAAGAAGAGAAAATAGACACTGTGGTACTGTGGTGAAATGTCTTCTTTGTTTTATTTTGCATCATATTAAAAAATCCATGTTCACATAACCTTTGGATTGCCTCTTCTGCTCTCTTCAAACCTTCCTAGCCTGTAGAAGATACCCCTGCCTACAGAACTGTTCTGCTTGCAACAATGCTTTCCCGCAGCCAGGAATTTCCCCAGGATGCAATTCTGCAGGTGTGGCATTACCAGGCTCATTGGACAGACCATTGAGAAAATCATTTAGATCCAAAGAGAAAGACCTTTCCTGAAAGAGCAGCAATACTAAATACTTATGAAGCTTTAAGTATCACAATGGCTCTCTTTCTTTTCTGTGAAGAAGAGGGTGCATTTCAGTTAGAAAAAAACCCCAACATTGATTTAAAGTCCTTAGGAATTCCTCTGTAATAAACACACCACTCAAAGAATCTCAGTATTGTTATCCTAGCCTTGTCTCTACATGTGTATAAGACACAACCGCTGGAAAATGATAAAAATTACTTCAAAAAACTTAATTATTTATTTCACTGCCACTGAATTTTTAAAATTTTAATTCTCCATTTGCTTGGAAATAAGTAAAAATAAAGATTTTTTTTTTTGTATTTGAATCTAATAATCTTTTTTAGTTTAGGCCCTGACAGTTCCTTATAATTAAGGGAGTTTCAGAAATTTGCAAAAGCACTCATTATTAAAAGAATTTTATTCAAAGTGTTTGGTGCAATTCAAAAGCTATTTAGCTTAGACAGGTAGGCTGTTGGCAACAGCTGTTGCCTACTAGACATCAGACAAGAAATTTGTTTCACATTAGAAGATATAAAAGGTAATTGCTTCTTTTAACTTACCAACTACTAGGAATACATCTGAAATAAGTTTTCCTGGGTTAAGTCCATTAATACAAATAGCTACATAACAAAATGCTGTTTACAGGGTATCTTTTATATCACATGATAGTTGTGAATGGATGAACCCTAGCTCAACATTTTTAATTAACGGTGTATTTTCTATCCCTTACGCTTTTGCATATGTCTTCAAACTTATTTCCCAATTATTCAGTCACAGAACCACAAAGCCCTCAAAAAATGAAATGTGCAAGAGTTAATTTGGGGAATGTTTCAACCTCAGAATGAAGCAGAAAATGAGTTCATTTTCATCTGCTGCTTTTTCTTTCTCAAAAGAAGCTATCAATGATGCTTCCCTGGCAACAAGGCACAAACACACAATATCACTGATTCAAGCAGCTAATCAAGGACAGATGTCTCAAGAGAGCATCAAAGCAGCCTTCTGCATTTCCAAGCATGTCCACTTTTCTGCAAATAAAAATATCCCTATAGATAGGAAATCCAGTTGAATTCTCAAAGTGAAGACATGGTGGGGTTTTTTTTCCTAGTGCATCTTTCTATACTTTAATTACAGGTTCCCTGCTAGTTTAAATAAAGGAGCAGAAACATTTGTCACAGCCATATGGAAGCATCAGAGAGCAAGAGTGTTTTCATGGGAAATACTTCTAAAGTAATTTTCATCCTAACTTCCAAAGTTCTCTAGCATTCCTTTACGATACTGAGTGCCTTAACTTGTAACAAACACATCAATATTTTCAAACTCATTTCAGAGTGTTCTGGCATAAAGTCAAGCTCCATTAAAAGTCTTCTCTAAGGGATTAAAGGATCATAGACTCACATATTCCCTTCCATAGAACCTACACATACAGAAGTCTTGTGTGATCTTTAAGACTTCAGTTTCATTTTCCCTAGAAAATGCATCTACATCAAGTAAAACCCCAGGCAATCCTGATTTCAGTTACCTTTCTTTTGCATAACAACATATGTCTGTTACATATGTGAAACAGCTTATTGAACAGATTATGGAAAACTTTTTACGGCATATGACTACAGTGTAACATTAATTAGTAACACTTTAATAATAGCAGTGCTAATTAATTCTTCCTAACCTATAGCAAAACATCATGTGCAATGCTTCTAGTGCTAACAGTTATTCCATGGTGCACATTTCACATTGAACATACATTGTGCTGAACGTAATTCAAATACAACATCTCCCAGAACACAGAAGAGCTATGGCAGATAAGTGGAGGCAGATTGAATTACCAAGACAGAATGACATGTGAGAGGATGCAGGCAGCTTCTGGCAACAAATCAGTGTGGGAAGAATTCAAGTTTTGTTCCCTGTTTGCTCTTAAGAAGCAATGAGTATGTTCACATCTTGTCCCAAATCCCATTAAATCAATGATGGGACTCTCAGCTTACTAAAATCTCAACACACAAGGCTGAACAAAAGGTCACAGGGTCAGAATGGATACCCAAGTCAAACAGCACATATATGCCTGGGCACATGATCCCAGTACAGATCTGCAATCTGGACCAGAACAGTAGATCACCATCACTATGCAAAATTATCTTCCAGCCTTAAAAATCTTTCAGGCATTCTGGATATAAAAATCTGTTGGTTTTCTTTCCATTTAGACACAGTTATAAAATCAGTGTTACTGAGAGAAGAGCAAAATTGACTATTTAAACAAAGCTAGTTATTTCCAAAAAGACCAAGTGAACATTGTAGGATCCCATGGCCAGATCTTTTACTGTATCTTTTTTTCTGAGAACTCAGCTTTACTTGGAATAATAAATCAAAGTCACTTTGCTTCACTGTTCTAAATTCCACAATTGATCATTACCTGTACTTAATCAACATCATTTGCTTTCATGAGCTAGAGTAGCCACCTGCCCTACCTCTTGAAGGTCCTCCAAATTCTCTGTGCAATTTTGATTCTAAAAAGTGGGACTCAGAGCTTCTTATTTGCTGAGTATTTTTATTAGTAGCACTGTAACAAGTACGCAAATTTTGTTGGTCTAAAAGAGTTGTTTCTTTTTCTGCCATAAAGAACTAAGACAGCTAACATCTCTCCACTGAAATGGCAGAAGACGTACAACAGCTACCCACTGGAAAGATGAGACACCAGGAGGAAACTTGCCAAGCTGAAGATACACACCTTAATTCATATTGCTACACGAAAATAAATAATTTCATGAGACCCAAGGAGATTTCTAATCACTAAGAATACTAATTACAGAATTATCATCAGACAATCAAGCATTCCCTACTTAATCCTAGCTCAACTAAATATCAATTGCACTGAATGACAGCATGTAACACACTCCTACCTTCCCACCTTGGAAAGTTGACTGTGAGAACTCTGGAGTAAAACAGTTCAGGAGAAGGCAGCAGATAAATACAAATTACTGTTATTATATGCTTGTTTGATCCAACGAGCTGGACGCCACAAGCTTCATCTTATTTCTGCCTATGCACCATTTCTCCCCTCCACCACAGCAATGTGAAAAGGGAGTCCAGAGAAATCTCAAACTGCACACTGACAACAGAACTCCAGTCAAGGGGGTATCAGCAAGACAGCATGATTAAAAGTGACATATATTCACAACTTCCCACTTCCCCCTATATGTACAGGTTAATGTTAGCAAAATAATTAATATAGAATAGGATGAACTACACAAATGAGTAGGAACTCACCAGCCTCTCATCACCTCCATTTCTCACACTTAGACACACTCACTTAAATTTCTACAAATATCTGTATGCTCATCCCAAAAAAAACCAAGAGATGCTCTGGCAACAAACATTGGCGCTCAAATGTTGTCTCAGACTTAACTGGAAAACGCCATGTTCCCTTATAAGCAGGCTTTCTCTTTCTGTGCCTTCTCTCACCCATCTCATCTAGAAATTGAAAGATCAGAAAATTAAATTTCCAAATTTAATTTCCTGTGAATCTACAACACTTAGTAGTAAAGAGAGTTACTAGAAATCATACAATTTTGGAGCTACTAAACTGGGCTGGTTGGTTTGCTTATATCATGGACAGGTTTGCCAGCGTAAACTTTATTTATTCTATTTTCTGTAGTGCAATTCCTTGATTTGAAGATAAAAGCCTCAAAGAAATATAGCTGGCAGCACCATGCTTGGAAAGCAGATGCTTACTCTTCTCCCAAACAATAGGCTACTTCATGGTCAAAAATCTCTTGCTGCTGTGGATACTCCAGCTCTTTCAGTTTGTTTTCCCAGTAGATCTGTACCAATGGATGATAGTTTCCTCCAGAATACAAAGCTACCAGACACGTCTCTATTTATTTGGCAGTGTTTTCCTGTATTTACACAATTTGTGTGGTTATGGAGATTTGTTATCTCTCAGGCCTTGTAGGCAGACAGATTCACTTTCAAGCCCTGACCCAAGAGCATGCACTATGATTTATTATCTACTGATACCACTAGCAACATCCAGGGCCACTGTGAGACATCAGAACTCTACCTAAATTCAGCTGCTTCCAAGAAGATGCAAGCTTGCAAATAGGAACCATTAATGTTGTACAACATCCTGCTGTTACTGAGTACTTTCTGTTTACACGTTCTTATATTCTCTAATTTCTGCCATGAAAAGATATTACAAAGACAGTTTAATAACATATAGGAAGCATATCCATTAACATCTTCATTAAGCCAAGAAGTTTTTTAGGTAACTGTGTAAAGTTAAAGTTAACCAGAAAAAGATATTTTTCGAAACCACGGTTGACACAATTAACCCAAATTGCTTCTAATTTTTGTATCTTGTGGTTCACTCATGCTGATCAAATCTTGCTGTGATTCTCAGCAGCCACTGTTAATTTATCTCAAGTATATTCTTTTTATAGGAGATGGTTAAATGCACTTATTCCTGATTTAACTAACAGGTACAAGGATGTTAAGACAACGAGCTGAATTCTCTTGGTCATTCCTGCCATCACTCAGCTCTGGAGTCAGCCTAGGTACATCATCCAGGCAATTGTATAAATTTTGGGCCTGAGTAAACTGACAGAATGGGGGCAAACTGGTGAAGTACTGCAATAAGCTTTACCATTGTAGCTTTTCAGAACTGTGGCTTTCCAATAAAATTAACTGGAACTTAAATTAAAAATTACGATCTGACTGTCTGATATGTCTGAAAGGATAGTTTAATGAAAAAAAAAATTGCTATGGAATGAGAAACATAATGATCTTGTATAACTAAGGCAGCAAATTATGTTGGAGTCATATCTGTCACTAGTCCAAATCCACTAGGAAAATTCCAACATTATCATATTCTCACAAGCTGCTTCTTCAGCTACTACATAATTTTTTATAAAAGTATAGACTGTACTTCACTTTTTAATACACAAAAAAATAGTCAATACATACAACATTATTTATAAAACCTAGGCAAATTAAATCTCTCATTTAGAGAGGCACTCAGTTCAAATTTATGCAATTTAAATTATCACCAGGATGATGGATATTGTCGCAGGTTAAAAAAAAACCAAATATATAAAAATACAAAAAAAACTTGGAAGTTTAAAAGCAAAACAAGCAATTCTATGCTGTTGCAACAGCTTCTCACTATCAGCCAGCTCATAGAATTTTACCTCATACTCTGAAGTATAAAAGCAAACATGACTCTTTTAGAAGTTAGACAGCACAAATGCACAGCGTGCAAGTTGTTGTTTCAAATACAGATTTTTTTAATTTGAGAATGAACTTAAAAGGCTGAAATTACTACAAAATGAGAAACATGTCAACATTACTCAGTCTACATAATTTCTGCATAGCAGAAAACATTGATGTCACAGACAACCCTTCTTTACTATCTTTCCAGACTAGAGGCTCAAACAGGCAAAGTAATTTTCACCCACTGTTGTCTTTTCCTGGGCTTAGAATTAAAAGCCAAACACAGTTAGAGGGGAAAAAAGGGTTTTACCTCTGTATTTATTCAAGAATCCTTTGGTGCA
>VXAZ01003156.1:692183-719388 GCA_013399875.1 Gymnorhina tibicen
TTGGTCTCTTGGCTTAACGGGACTTTGGGTCTAAGCTGGTTATCAGACTTGGGGAATTACAGGTATGTGGGCTAAAAGCACTAAGGATACATAAAAGCTGTATGAAAAGATACATGAAAGGGTATATAAGAGGGGTATATGAAAAAGCAAAAAATCATCATGGCATCACCACAACACCGAATGAATGTTGACAAAGCAGTAGGTCAGCACTTCACCATTTCTGTCTTGACTAGTAGTAAAACATCACCACATCCTATCTATTTACATGATGAGTGTAGATGTCTGACTTCCATGACCTTGTGATGCATCAAAATACCCATCAAAGAGTGGGGTCCAATCCACTTTCCCCTGAAAGCTGAACAAAACCTTGGCCTTGATGGTAATGGAAGAAGAAAGAAGATGAATTTTGTATTTGTGAGTACAGGCAAAGCACAAGGTTTGTTCATAGACTGAAGAATATTCTTGTGGAATGGGAGAACAAAGAAAGCTTTAATACTGCAGAGTTCTATTTTAAACTAGAAAAATACTGCCGGGTTTCCAAAAGTGGTTATAAAAACTTTAATAACAGCCCACAATTACTTTAAATTCAGAAGGGAGATAAATTAATATCCATTATCTGCAGTATCTATGACATTAGGGACACATTTCAATGAACACATTTAAAATTTCAAAAAGCCCATAACCAGCACAGAAAGCTCCAAACAATCTGTAAGAAGAAAATACAATTTATTGGTGATTATAGCATGAAAAAAGTCTAGTCAATATTTACATAATCAGGAGGAAAGGGGGAGAAAAAATTAAATCACTAAGGCAAATTAGATGATTTCCTAAAAGAAATATTCCTGGACCTGACTCTGCCAGTCAATCTACATCTAAGTTACCTGGGGACAGCATGGGAACTTCCAGTGTAGGCATGTAGGCAGAGGCAAGCAAGAAAGCTGTGACAAATCATCCTGGCTGTCAGTGGCAGAGTTCTTGCACCTTGCTTGCAGGATCTGCTGCCAGCCACTATTGCAGAATATCCATAAGCACTGTCATGTACTGTCATGAAGCTATTCAAGGCAGCCTTTGTCAGCTTCAGGTTGCTATGGCACAAACTAAGTGATCTCACGCCAGCCTACAGCGCATCAGTGCTACAACCACGTTGTGACAGCTGCTCACCCATACTAAAACACAGGATCAGTTTGATTATGATATTGAACCAGTATCACGGTCTGATTGTTTCTTTCTCCATCTTATTTCTACAACCAACTTAGGAGTAGTTTTAATGAAATAGAACATGACACACCACAATTACAGTTAAAGCAAAAAATATATATATTGAGGAATAGGGAGAGAACACACTTTGGAGGACTGAATTTTATGTAGGCAGGTATCACTTAATTGACACCCACTGAAATACCTACATGAGACAGCACTTGTTGCACCCTCAATTGATACTTACACTGTAACAGCTATTTAGCTCTACAGCATACCTTAGACAGATGTTATACTCCTTTTCAGAGATATTCTGAAGCGGCTCAGAATATAGGAAGTCAGCAATAGCACCACAAATACATGGTTCCCCATCCTATATGCAAAAAGCATCTTATATTCCAAGAGCACAGTATTTTTCAACTGACTATCAATCTACTGCAATGTCATTCTGGAAGGAAAAGAGCTTTTTGCCTTTTCATGTCTAAAATATGTTGAACAAGTCTCAGAGCTGATTAATAATCTTTCCACACAAAATGCTAGCTCTGCCCCAGCCAAAACAAACAAACAAAAAATGCTTTAAGCAACCCCACTGCAGGTCAGCCTAGAGACAAGGACAGAACACTTTGCCGCCAACAGCATTACAAGCAGTTATCAGCCTTATCCTCCTCAATTATAGGCTTTTAAAATGGCTGATAGAGGATGCAAGTGGTTTTCATTTACTGCTCAGATCTTTACTAAACATCTCCATGACCTTGTTTCATGCTGGCTTTTCCTAAACATAAAAGGTGCCTCACCCCACACATTTTTTTGCATGTTTTCCAACTGATACAACCACTAAAGCTTTTTATCATTACTGCTTCCAGTTCACTTCCGTAAGGGTGTCAGAAAAAAGTCTGATGCACATCACATGTCAGACACCATTGGCTTTTTAAACTGTGTGTTTTGTGGATATGCTCTGAGCAGAATTAGGCAAAGTAATGGCAATTAAGTTCCTGGCCACCTGGGTCCTTTCCAGTTCTCCACTAAAAAATTATTAAAAAAACCCAAAACCAAAACAAAACAAAAAAACCCCTCTTACTAGATAAGACAGCAACTCAGAATCAACAATATATGTTAGGCAAGTGATCATTCATGTTTTCTCAGTTCACATATGAAGGTCCATCAGAATGGCTTATGTTCCTGTAGAATATACCGGAAAGAGAGTACTGAAAATTTCTCCTGAAATTATATTGGCAGTAACTGAACACAGTATTTCTGATGACTGCAACTCAGTTCTTCACAGCTGTAAGTGTGAAGCTTTCAATAGCTTAAAACCACACAGATAGAGTACAGGAGAGAGGACACACCATGTCTATATTCCCACCAAACAAGACTTTATCAACAGAAATACTAAATCAATAGCACTATAGGTAAAAAGATATCACAAATGTCATGCAGTAGACTTACAGATGGCAATAGTCAGAGAAGAAAGTTCTGATACAGTTTGATGAGCAAGAACATATTCCTACAACTCTAAAACAAAAAGAAGAGTCAAGAAGGTTAACAAACACAAATGTATGTTGAGCACCTAAGCTTAACCAGTGTTGTTTCAGGTAAATAATTCCTGGAAGTTATAAGACTTTGGCATTTATAATAAAAAAGAACTATCAAAATAAAAAGGTTTTTGCAAAATAGTTCCCTGGGCCATGACTAAAAATAAAATTTGTCAGTATTGGTCTTCAATTTACCATGAGACAGGGTAGCAATGTACATTAACTTTGAATTACACAAAGAACATTGATGGATTAAACATGCACTTGCTTTTTTTTCCTGTCTCCAGGAAAAAAGCTTCACAGCCTCCCAATCACTGGGAAACTGAACAAGTGCATCCAGAGTTAATTAGATTAGCAAGCCTAGCATCAGAAAGCAATCTTCACCTGTATGTCTTTAACAACTCTTAACCTGCTCGTAACTTTATCCTTTCTTTTGACTTTCTTGATACAAATCAATTTTAATTTCCCTGATTACGTGAATTACTAAGTTAACCAGTGAATCCTAAGTAAGAGTAACCTACTGAAGGCATTACTGAAGAATATCTTGACCAGGCAGCTGTATGTATCTTGTATTCCAAGGTCTTCTCAGAGAACACATGCTCTCTGATGCCTGTAAGATCTGAAGGAGTAACATGAAGATCAAACTTACTTTATCAGTCATTTCATTAAGTATCTCCTTCAACTTGCACATAAAACAACACATAAATAAATTACCATAATTTAGTATTCAGACTTTACAAAGGCCAAGTGACACTGCTCAGCTCTAGTTCTCTTCTGCCCATGCAGATACATACTAAAACCCTTTTAACAGTGAGATTTCTTTTTAATTGGTACTAATACCTTTCATGTTGAAAAGAAATTCTTTCAAAGCATTGAGTGGAATAAAAGTAAGTACAGAAAATTTAGAAGAACAAGTAAAATATATCTAAATTTTGATAGGAGAAATAAACAAAGGATTTTAAAGAGACTAGGACACTGCCCCTTGAGGATATACCTCTGCACTTTATAGAACCTCCTTACTTCTTCTGAAGTCAAAAACAAAATCAACTACACCAACAGCCTAAATGGACAACTGGGCTTTTGGTTAAAATTTTTTGTGGGCACAGAGACTGGCCTGCAGCATCAAACTTGTATCTCTTCTTCACTCTAATGTCAATTTCCCAAACCTCAAAAAAGTGAGATTAAGAAAGTCATCTGACATATAAAAGTTGCACGTATTTGTAATACATACAGATACTTCTTTTTGTACTATCCTAGACTTACAGCTCTACAGTCATTCAGACCTGTTTTTACTCTTTTATCTGTGTCAATTCTAAACTGACCTGAAAAGGAAAGAGTACAACAGCACCTGAGAGGAGGGTGGGGAGCAGCACATCCACCACCTGCACAAAGAGGACTACTCACCTCTCACATATGCAGGAGTGTGACCTCTCCAGTGAACTGAAAGAAAGCAGCACACCTACTTTCAAAGCAGAATCTGTTCATAACAAAAAGGTGTCAGGATTGGAACTGCAGGAAAGATTGAAAAATTCAGAAAGCTAAAAATCCTTTGTCTAGTCCCTATCACCCCATGTGTGGTTAAAATACTATCCAGAAAGTGAAATTCTGCACAACAGAAATATTAGAAAGACTCTTATCTCAGGAGTTAAGTATCATCTCTGCTCTATGGGGTTCCCTAAAATCTTCAATCCAGCATCCTTTCCCAAAAAGTTTATCAACAGTTTCATCAAAATGTCCTTTAGAAAACTTATTTCAATGAAATTCTATTTTAAGATTACTAAACAGATCTAGATGTCTACTTTTAACAGTTCATTAACTGTCACTGGATTTTATCTTACTGATAGTTAATGACAGAGGTGGCACATATGTTACTATTCTTGTAAATGTGAGGACCTGAAATTAGGAGATCTTTAAAATGGCTATCATTCTATCAAACACCAGAATCTTGTTTATTTCTCATAAATTGGAAAATAAATTTTCAAACTATTTCAAAATGCTCAGAAAGTCAATTCTGACAGAGCATGAGTAGTTGTAATTCTATGTAAAACACCAAGTCTACATTTTGTTTAAAAGAAGTCACCTTAGGCCTGATTCCTGTCAGCAGAGTCACTCACTGTTTCACAGTCAACATGGTAGGTACAGAGTTTATTCAATGTCTTAAAATGGTTCACATGGTTCTGTCTGCTAGTATAAAAAGAACCATAAATGTATACAGAAAATTTCATTCTTTATCCTGCATCCATTAAGTGTCTCAAAGGACTCCAGGCCACCTCCTCACACATGTAAGTAAAAGCTGAAGAATAAAAAGCAAGGACTGATTTTATCTCAAGGTTATGGAAACATCATTAAACCATAAAACCACGCTGTCAAAAATTTATCTTGACATTAGAAAATGTCTCAGTAGAGTTAAAGCCTTACCACGTAATTAGCTGCAGATAATTCTGTTTAATACCGAGGATCAGAATTTTAAAACAGTCACAACCTTGATAAATGGCATGTTAAATAAACTGAAACTTCCAAAAGTGATCAGATAACAAAAATGAGAAAATTCAACTCCAGCTCAAAGGGCAGTTGATACAAAAGCAAATTGTCTAGTAAGGATGGGACAACAGTGTCAGAAAGAAAGGTACCTAACCCTTCTGAAACACCTCCCCATCCAGTAGAGCTGGTATTTTCCACAGGTCTTATGAACATTAAAAATACATTGGGGTGAAATTCTGTTCCCATGGAAAGAAATGGCAAAATTTTCTTTGATTTTCAATGGGCAGTTTCTACAAATGCACACTTGGGGATTCTCTGCCAATTAAGCATCACAAGCAAGTGAATAAAACTGTAATTAATTTTCAGAAAGACAAGAGCAATGGACAGCAGAGATGGAAGACTGTTTAAAAGAGCTTCCGAGAAGCTCTTTTGACCTAAATCACGTTGGAGATTTTCCAAGAACCATCTGGAATTTAGTCACCTCACTACAGGATAATTTTTCTCTTTTGTCTGGCAGTCTGTTTATTTTCCTTCTTGAGGATCCAGCATCAAACAGAATAAAAAATGACCTTTGACTGGATCTTTTCATGGCACGCAATGAAAGAACTGATCCAAAAAAGTTCAATGTTCGAATAAGCACCTACTGAACTTGAAAGGAATGTTGGAAGCGGCTGGGAAAACAAGATTACATCTTGAAGTCATGTATCTGTAGTATTTCTTTATTCTATGACCACAGAGGGAAGTCATCACAGCTGGTCTTCTTTAGAGTTATACTTCAGAGAAGAGACTGCAAAAGTCTTATCAGAGACTTTACAGTTCCAAAGTCTTAAATTTTACCTGCTGAGAATAACCACCCCTATTCAGCTTAAACAAAAATAAAATTGCATGGACATCCAGCTTATCTTCCAAAAAACATTCTATGGGAATGGCAGAAAATGTCTGCTGCTACCTCACTAGGGATGGGGGCATACTAAATTAATATTTTAATACAATATCACACTTCAGAACACACTCGTTTGACAACCAAATTGGGATGGCTGTAAAATGCCACATGGAAAATTAGACAGTGACAACAAGGTCTTACAAAAAGCTTGACAGTTGTGCTTGACTGAACTCTGAACAAGATACTAATTTTACTCATGTAAAGCACATGGCTGTTGACAGCTCTTTTCTCCCAGCCACTCACCTATCCAGTCACATTCTCCTATCCCTTCTGCCAGTTCTTTTTAGTATTAATGATATCAAGTATGTGTACACATGACAGGTCTATGTCATTTGCTCTCCATTTCCCCAGGGCAGACTATCACACAGACTAAGCAAAACCAGCAAAAGAAGGAAATGAGCCCGACTTTAATGGACAAAAAAAAAAACCCAAACCAAAAGCAACAACTTTAAAATCTCAGTACTTTGCACTACGTTCAATAGGGTGGGGAAAAAATTCACAGTCAATATACAGAATACACCAAGTTAAAAATATTTTTGTTACATGAAAGCTATAGTGGGGCAAATGTTGTCATTAACAGGAGCATTCCCAGTTCTCCAGTTAACAAGATATGGAGCTGGGAAGTCTTGGCTTTCACTCTGCCCTTGATGGCCACTTATATCACCTTGGTAAAATACATGCGAGGCAAGAGGAGGTGCACATATGTGCACATGCTTGTGCATGTGTGTACATAAAAAATTTTAAAAACTTCTGTATTTCCTTCACCAATGTTCCAATGTGTTTAGTAATCATCACACTGCTTCTGTAAAGCCACCATGGGCCAGTCTCCATCTTAAGCTTATTATTACATAGAAGGCAACCACATTTGGAAAGAATTTCTTACCAAGCTGCAACTCAGTTCAAACTGAGTAGGCAGTGATCATCTTCTGATAATCACTTTTATCTTCAGCTGCACAAAGTCTCTACACCCGATAACATAACGTGTATGTTTCTTGTGAAATGCATCTGACAAAGCTCAGGCCAAACCAGCATGCCAACAAAGACAGTAAAACAGCTTGAGTGGAGATGAGTTAATACATAAGGGGTTTTATCTATACAACCTTTTGACTGGGTCTATTTCAGATTTTTCAGTAATTTTTCAGATAAAATTACAACTTTACATCACAGCAGTCTAATCACCAATAAAAAAAAATCCAGCAAAACAACACAGTTGATTATATTGTCCTATTCCTGTCTACAGCAAAAAAAAAGAAAGTTCCATAACTATGCAAACATTTTTTAAAAATGTTAAAAACCAATAATTTATAGCATTTTTATTTTATTTCTCTCAAAGAGGCTCTTTCTTTTATTTATATCAGAAGAAAAAGAAATGTAATAGTTTGGCTTACTTCATAAGAATACACTTACTAAAACAACCAAAACATAAATAACTTAAGATAAATCTTATGGTAGAATTTAGCAATCAATTAGGAATCAAAAAAATTAAATTGAGCTAAACCTGTGAGTACTCTTCATATAAAATATTTCTGCTAGCATTGTTTGAATTTAGCTTCCTGAATTGACAGTAATAAAATATCTACACCAAAAGCCAACAATATTTAGTTAGTAACATAATAAACATTTTACATACTGTGGAAACTAACTTTAAATACTTTACATGTAGTCCTTCAGAATAAATATTCCACAACGCCTCTGGAAAAAGCAGCTTGTGAGATACAGTATTATTACAAACATTAGCATATATTACTAAATGACAAAATAGGATGGGAGTATATCTGCAAATATATTTCACTTTGCAGAAAAATTCTAGGCTGAAGAGTGATGTTATATGCTCTTTATTACTGTGAAAAAATTACTTATAATTACTTATAAAAATTAATTTTTTTTATATTTTATAAAAATATAAAAATTAAAAAATTACTTATAATTGATTGACTCAATTATATTTGAACTTCCTTGCTTTTTTTTCACCCCACAGCTTTAACATGATAATTTTTAAAAAAAGTAAAGAAAGAATATCCTCTCACTACTGCTTTAATTCTGAAGTGTTGCAATTATATCAAAGTTATACTTCTGCTTAAATACTGACTGAATAAAAAAAAATAGTTCGAATTCACTTTGTCATATATCACATTCTGAATGTATCTGCTGAACTCCCACTCAGAAACAAATCGTGAACACGAGGAAAGGATAATTTATGAGTTGTCAAGCCACCAGATTTTAACACTTACTTTTGTGAAGATCTGAAAAAAGTCAATTGCAGGTGGCAATTGAGACTCATCCTGGATCTCAGTTTTCAAATACAGTTGCAACGTCTCCGCAAGGTGCCTGAGGCCATCTTTCATTTCTTCACTTAACCGTTCAGTGTCTTGTGGGGAAAGGGAAAAAAAAGTAGACCATGTCATAAATAGAACATTTCAGCAACGTTTTGAAAATGTCCAATGGCAGCCATACAGTCTAGACATTCCCAGTCCCAGAATTAATCTTGACAGAGGGCAATTTTGACAGAGGGCAGACATTTCTCATTTTTTGTGACACTTACCTATCAACACACTGTAGAGTTTATCAGGTTGCTACTGCCAAATCATATGAATACGATAGCAAGTTAAAGATCAAAAGCCAATAGATAAAGCAGATGTGTAAGCAGATGTAAGACATTACATACAAAAATTAGGCATCTGGGTTTGTAACATTAACCACATTAGAAATATGCTTGGAACTTTATGCAGCAGTACATACCTTTATACTGTATAGATGTGTCAGAAACACTTTATGCTAGCAGATGAAACAAATGTATTTATGAACAAAAGGAGTTTCATACAGAGCAAGTGGTAAACAATGAATATGAAAGAATATGAAATAAATATCACTTTATTATAAAGCACCACTATTCATGTTTTACAGATAGAAATCCTGAAGCAGATAGGATCACAGTGCCTGATTTTCTAATTAAGTGATTATGCGTGCATCAGGTCTCTGGTAATATGGCAAGTGAAACTGCTGCTGCCCTAGTAAGTTCACTGCCTGATTACCTGCTTCACATTTTCTTTTTCCTACCCATTAGTATAAAATGGAGAATGTGAAGCTGAAAATATTCAAGTGCCAGTCTGTAACAAAAGGCAGAGATTTATTATGCACTATGAATCAATTTTATCTCTGCATAATGGTGAATTGTTATTTTATTATAAACATCTATAGCTGCCCACAGCACCACGCTGCAATTAACAGCGTGGATGTTTGCAGGTGATCTTGCAAGCATGAATGAATACAAATGTTAGAAATCCAGACATGTATGTTCTTCACAATGTACAGAAAATCTCTGCTATAGAAAAGTATAATATCTATGAGGACTGTGTCTTCAAGAGAAGCAGCAAACTTTTAGGTGACCGAATCAAGTTCAAAAAATATAAAAGAAAAATCATAAACACACACTTGCATTTCTTATATAATATTCCTTTGAAACCAAAAAGGCTTTTTTCCTTCAAATGTAATTTTTCAAGACAACATGTGATTTACCTTAAACTACCTATAATACATTGCAAAGTGTATTATAACAAAGAGAGGAAGGCATGGTTTGTCTCAGCCGTGGCAAATAAAACAACCCTGGACTAAAGAAGAGAAACCATATAAAAAACATGTTATAAATGGACAGTGTAGCTTAGGACAGATGTGAACATGAATACCAAAACAAACTGGAACTTCAGGGACAACTGACAGAGATGGGAGCAGAATGCAATTATCCACACTGGAATCTGTCCAGGACATCAGAGCTAATGATCCAGAAAAAAGTCCCATGAGAACCTTAATGGAAAATGATCAAGACCTCATTTTCAAAGCGCGTAAGAAAACAAGGCCAAAAGCAAAATGAAATTAAATTTGTGAATGTTTTCATTTTTTGTTTTTAAGAAACTTTTTCTATCATTTAAGAAACCTGGTGTGGGACACAAAATGCTATAAAAGGCCTATGGAAAGTTTTCTAAATATGGCATGGGGATTTAATTATGGAACTTTGATACTTACACAAGTAAAGCAGCAAAATATCTGCCCCATAGTACAGCACACAAACTATTTTCTGAATACTGAGTCTTGGTAGGTAAAAACAAAGATGACTTCTGCATTACTGTAATGTACAGAGAGCCCAGAGAACTAAGGAAGGAAGGAATTGTCTTAAGATAAATGAGAACTAGCAAAAGTAAAAATGCTCAGAGATACTCCTCCTCCTTAATCTGAGTTTCAGTGTATATAAAGGAATTTCAAGGAACTATGGAGATTGGAAAAGAACTTTATAAAGGGCTGGATGCCTCCACATGCTTTGTGGGTTTTTCATGTATCACATATTTAAGCAGATAATTTACTCAGTAAGTGTATAAAACTTTATATGCTTCTATTCAGTTTATATGTCTCCCACACTAAAAATCAGCCAACAGTATAAAGTAATCTTGAAAAGTAATAGTGTAAAGCAAACTGAGACAGCATAGTGACAATAACAATTTTCAAATAAAATATTTTGGAAGTCCAAGTGTGGGGGGGAAAAAAACAAAACCAAAGAAAGATGAAAGGAGTATCAATTAGAATTCTGTCACATTTCTGATTAGTGTTGAAACATTATCTTCTATTGAAAAGATGCTTCCTGAGAATGTTTTTGCTTCAGATTACAGCCTGAATTCATAGTTAATGTGATTCCCTTCAAAGAAATATTTTCTCCTATATATTTAGGCCTCTAATAAAAATGCATTCCTGACTTTCATATAGATTCCACTAAGTACAGGAAAAACCAAAAACTTCATCAACACCATTCATAAATTGTGCAGCAAATAGGGAAAGTGTTATGAAATAACAGGAGTTTTGAAGCATACAGAGACAGCAAAAAGCATCACAGCTACTATGAGTTCTCACACCAACCCAAAACACTTTTGGATTATTTAAACTCCAAAACCATAGAGAACATCTATTCACTCTAACAAGGAAGCCAGGAAAACAACAGAAGTAAAAACCTTTACATAAGATTATGCATAGACCATTTGTACTGTAGTCTGTTAAGTATCAGCTTCAGTTAATGTGTTAATGTCCTGAACACCTGGTGCTGTGGAGTTAAGAAGATTCCACAGGAACTGTTATTAAAACTCAGAGTAAATACAGATGAAACACTAAACGTGGATCTCTCATTTGCCTTCTCCTAAACTAACTGGCTATGGACCAGTTGTTTCTGTATCAGAGAGAGGATGGTGATCCCATCTCTGTCACGGGCCATATCACCATTTCCTTCCAAATGAGAATTTTAGCAGAAGCTTCTGGCCATTCTACAGACTTTTGTACCATTTATCCATTGCAGCTCAGGCCTGTTCAACACCAAGGTTCTCTCCAGACAGCTTATCACGCTATTCCCCTTGTATTCAGTCTAGTCAAGGAAAGCTGAGATCATCTCCTGAAGGGTACTGAGAAACCCCAGTTTGTATGGAATGATCAGTTACAAAAAAACCTTTGCCTAAACTAGAGACAACTGCTGTACAAGTGATCAGTATTTCATTTTTAAAGGGAGACTCTTCCCTTCAGTTCCTCCTGTGCCACTCCGCAATCAGCCACTGGTACAATAAAGACTTTTTTCCTTGTATCCCAGCAGTGTCATGAAGCATAAAAGTCCATAGTCTTCATCATTTTAGCTTAATTTGAAGCATCTGTTTTCCTTTCCTCTGTAAACCTTTGTTACACAATTTGAGATTATCCATTGCAGAAAATCACTATGTTTTAAATAATTGAAATGTATTCCTTCTCTCCATTTTGATCTGCTGCCTTTTTAAGGTCTTTGCCCTTGCAGTTTGGGAGAAGGCAGCAGAATGTCAGGGTGTTCAGAAGTACAATTAATACTATGTATTTCATTTTTTATGTTTATGTGCATTTTATTTCTAACTAAATAGACCAATAGATCAAGTTGGTTTATAGCCAAAACTCTCAATAATACTAAAAAACATTGAGGTAATCAAAATATTCATTTTACTCTCCAGAAAATCCTTCTAAACAAGATGCAAAAATGAATCAAGCATGTATTTCTCCTTTCTAAGTCTTCAAGATGCCACAAAACATGGAAAAAATGTTTTCTATTTCCATATTTGCTCTGCTGAGAGATTGTAATGAGCATCTTTTTCTACCCAAGCAGTTGAAACTTGTGAAGCCACAGAAGCAATAACAGCACAATTGCATCTTTTTTCTCTATTGAAAAGTCATGTAGAAGAAAAATATAAGCATATCCCTTTTAAATTTAACTTTTGTTCCTATTTCTGGAAGTTATTTTGAAGCTTTATGCAATAGCACATAAGTACTAAAAAAGTAATACCTCAGCGTAAAAATATATTTATTTCTGTATATGTATGTAAAAATACTGACACTGTACATGGTATGGCAGACACTGGGTAAATTAAAAAATGAGCAGGCAAGATGTGCATTGTACAATGAGAAAATGAAAATATTAAAGCAAAATGTCAGGTGAAACTTTTGCTTCAAGACAATAGACATGTTTTTCCTTTTATTTGTTCTTTCCCACAGAGGTTTTTGTCTTTGATTCTGTTACTCCACAGAGCAAACCTTCAGAAGGCAAGCTGCAAGAAAATCAGATGGCCCTTTCGTAAAGCAGACCTGGGAAGTATTTCCTGAAATCTGGCTGGCAATTACTTACTCGACTGAAGATCGGAAAAAGAGTAGAGTCTCTCAGAAGGGCATACTGATTGTCTGAGCTGTAGAGAAAAACAGACAATTAACAATTACTTAGCATGTTTTATCTTGAAAACACTCTACAAGATTGATTATTCCATGTGATAAACCTGTAAGATAATTAGGTAAGGCCAATACCATCAACATAAATCCAGGACTTTGCATAAACTATCCTAAAAATCTTAAATTTTTTTGTTGCTATAACACTTTCTACTAATTTTAATTTTTTTAACACTTTGGCAGCTTACCTTTAGCAACTTACTTTGGCCTTTCAGAGTATAACTGAAATCAGTTTATGAGGTTTGTAGTTTCAGAGTTCATATGACTATAATTAATGCACAGTGCTACTAGGTACATATTTGCCCTTTAAAAACTATCATGAACAAACTCTTCCCAACAATGTATAAAATAAATAAATGTGAAATCATATTTTATCACCTCAGACCACAACAAATGCCCGCACTTTTATCCAACACAGACAGCATCACAGCAGGTTCAGCAAAAAAATGAGCAAATCCTTTTGATGTACAATCCCACACATTCATAAGCTGCTTAAACTAACAGAAAATTTAGTCCATATAAAGTAATCAAACCATGGGAATGTCAAACACCCAGGACTTCGAAGAGAGTTTAGAAAAATATTTCTAAAAGTAATTGAGATTAAGAAAACCCAACATGGAAAGCATGACATTATGCCCTCTAAAAAAAGGGCTATCTACCAGTGCTTCTGTCCTTACCACCCATTCAAACAACACCGAATGAGGCTTCCATGACATTAATAGAAAAGCACCAATAACTTCAGTAGTAGTAAAGGGAAAACAGCGTCTCCCTGTTTTCCTTCCAGGCAGGAATAAGCTCAGAATGCTACCACATAGACATAAGAAAAGGAAGTCAATAAACATGTTCCTTGCGCTTAATTATGTCCATTTTGGTATCTCTTGATCCTTTCAGAATTTCTGCAAATTAATCAATTAACTTGTAATGTAATTTGCAGTCCAATTTTTTTCAGTATTCTCAGTCACTTCAGCCTTGTAGGTCATAATTACATTAAAATGTAGAGTGAGAAAGCATTTATCTGAATCTGCTGCACTGAATCAATCTACAAGAATGTCACTTACTAGCTTAAAAACAATCCTGCCGGCAAGTCTGACAGAGTCTGGAGGAAAACTGGGCTCGATGCTCTTAAGACACCTGCATTCCTGCTTGTGGTCCAGCCAAGCTTCTTTCTATCAGGATTTTTTACAAAAGGAAGAAAAAGAAAATAAAGAGCATTTTATTTTACATAACCTGTATCCTATTTTTTTATACATACACACATATTTTATGCATATAGTTATCTATAGTTATACACGCACACAAACATGCTCAAAGCAATGCACACTGAAGCTCATTTGTTGTGGCATGAAGCAGCAACAGTATGTAGCTGCTTACTTCACAAGATTGGAGAGAACTAGAAAGGATGCTAACTAACACACACAAAACTCTAGGAACGTGTTCACTCAGCAATCAACACTGCAGAGGCCTTCAGAGTCCATTCACTTCACTAAACACAGCTGCTCTAATGCAATGGTCAAGTTTTCAGTGCTGCAAAAACTGTCCCGAAACATCCCTGAGCTGATGAGGTGTCAATGCCCACAGCTGGGAGTACTGCTGGTGATATTTTTCACAGTTCAGACCAGGAGTGGTCGCTGAAACCAAAACAGAAGACAGAACCAAGAATATTTTAGTTGCATATATTACCCAAACCTGCAATTTTTGTTTCATGGGCCACTTTGATTAGAATAGCAGAGAGAGACTAACACTTCCAATAGCAGAGAAGAGTCAGGATGACAAGATAAAGGAAAGCTGCTATATATTGAATTATGTCTCTTTTTTTTCTCTACTATTCATTGTTGCCCCAAGATAAGTGCAAATGAGCAGCAGGAATGAGTCTTCAGCTAAAGAAACATGTTGGAAGAAACAATTTCTGATCACTTTTTTTTCTTGTCTTCTGTCTCTACAAGCACAAAATTCTGTTTATAATATACAAAAATTCCAAGTCCATCTCATTAACATACTACATATTTACACATTTTATTTGCATATTCACAGTTCATGTTTGAAGCCCCACAGCTGTTTTAAATAGTTTTAAAAGTAAATTAAAAGAACAGGGTACAACAAAAATTTGCTGCAATGACAAGTACTCAGAACCAAGGGCTTCTGAAGGTGACATTTTCTCACAAATGTGCAGTAACGAAAAAAAACATGAACTCAGAAAATCAGTTTCCGTGAGGTGAGTGCCACAGAGAAAATGATTGTCTTATGTTAAGTACATGTTCAGCAATTAAAAAAAAAGAGAAAATGGCAGAGCTATGTGTAAGGGCACATCAGACCTGGAGATGCTGACATGCGAGTTATAAAGATTACAAAGGCAATCACACAATTTTTTCTTAAGCTGAATTTCAGTGAAGGAATTGTTTCAGGTAACTAGGTTTCAGCGCCAGTAGCATTTATTTCTATTTAATTTAGGATTTTTTTCCCCTGTGGCTTGCACATAATAAATAAACTGAACTTTTTATTTCTTTCAGATACAGGAGAGATTTGTGATTTCATTTCTTTTACCCATAACTCTACAAGGAGAAAAAATGACACCAAGAAGGCATTAATCCAAATACAGTTAGTGTCACATGCTGTCTGACAAATAAAAGTTAAGTATTTAGTGCTGAATAGAATTATCCTTGTCTAGAAAAAACAAGGTCATGCTTGTAAATGTGCAGACATCATTCTGTGTAATATAGTTATATTGGCATTTTTATCCAACTTAAAACTAAAACTGTTCCTAGGAGCAAGCCTTTATCTGTCAAATTTTTTCCTCTACATAAATGTAGCACAGAATTTTAAGCATGTTAGAGGTGACATCAAAATGATTAATAACTTACCCAACCAATAAAGCCCTAATGAGATGAAATATGCTGTACCATAGCATAGCATCATATGCCATGTTTCTTTGAGAGCATTCCCATGTGATAGGAATAGTTCAAACACATGCCTTCCATGAAACAGCACTTTGGCCCAAACTGATGCCAAAAAGGAATCACTCTGATTCCTCTGCAGAAAGAGCTGGAATGGGGACTGCCAGTCACTTATTCCCAATTGGTCAGGGAGAGAGAGGAAAGCTCCAAATGCATTAAATATAATGAAATTCAACAATATTTTTTCTTACTACCAATAAAACATGGATACAAATTACAGGACAATGTGAGAACAAAGATTAGCGACCCTGGAGAGACCTAATTTTAAAGTCAGTCTCTAACAATACTTATTGGTTGGGTTTATGTTAGTCCCACATTTCTTCGTGGGAGGGTTTTCTTAATTCTGTGTATCCTGGCTTTCAGTCAAGGTTTTATATCCTATATCCAGCACAAGTATAAACACTGCAGTGCAGAGACATGTCCACCTGGTATGACCCTTCTCCTCCATGCCAGGGAAGGTCTTCCAATTTTGCAAAGATTTCTTTTTTCCCTGTTAGAAATGAACACTAACAGAAGGAGGCAAAGAAAGGCAAGTGAGCAGTGCAGGGCAATACGAAACCCTCCTCCTCCAGGCTTCACTACACTTAGGAACTTGGAAAGAATATCCTTCCATTTATCTCCTCCCAAAGCATTGTCTCTCCTTCAGTCTCAATGTATCCCAAGTGCAAATCCTCAGGCTTTACCCAAGTGAAAATGGTCAGCACCCACGTGGCTTCAGAGATGGTGCAGCACAGAGCCCTTTACTGGTGGCAGAGTGAGAGTCTGGAACCAGCACCGCACCAACTCCAGTGCCTCCCTGCGCAACCCAGGCCCAGGATCACCTCCTGCTGCCTCGGCTCATGGGCAAAGACCCCTCACAAACGCCTGCAATGTCTTGCACATTTTCAGCTGAGCGATTTTGCCAATGCGCATCCATTCCATTTGCTATTGCTGTCCCCCACAGAGCCTGAATCTACAAAAGATCCTAAACCAGTGTTGATGAAACAAAGGTCTCCCTTGTCTTCTATGCAAGATCAAAAAAAAATGAATGCTTCCTGCAGATTAATGTGCTAATAAAAAGCTGTTAAAGACCAGAGCTGATTAACCAAAAAAAAAAAAAAATCAATCCAGGATATTTTTCCATTGGAAGGTTTTGATCTGTTAAAAGCAAATAATCTGTAATTTCCACAGGACTGTTTGAATTTTTACAGAATGTCTTTTTTTTAATTATGAAATTTTACTTTTATTACATTATTTCAATAATGTTTGATAATGTCACATTCTGAATTCTGCCTGAAATTACTCTTCCATTTTTCAGCAATTATCATCTATATCATTGGTCCCCAATCTACAGGATGCACCATATTTATAAACATCACAAAAGTGATTATGAGGAGCAGCAAGGGTGATAACTCTACTTTTGGAGAGACAACATAACATTGCTAGAAGGAAGGCAGCCCATGAAATAAGGCATCAACAAGTGGGAAAGGGGCTACAACAGCAGAATGCCAAATAGGGGCAAAAACCAATGAGGTCTGACTGAAAAAAAAAAATTACAAGCAAAAAATCTGTATGTACTTGATCCTGAAATAAGAACTCAGTTAAAAAAGGTCAGTCTAAAGGGTCCCTTGTGATAAATTCCAGTTCCACATTTCTAGTATTTTTTAAAGCAAATTAAAGTGGTAAAAGTGCAAACACTTCAACTTGCTTCAACTGGCCTGAAAAAGAAAAATAATGGGAATTTTTGAAATTTGGAACAACTCACTGATAATCTTCAATATAGACATTATGGAGATTTGTAAAAATTGGATATTCTGGTTTGTATATAGGTTTTTTTCAGGACTACTGGCTCTGCATACGTATTTTCCCTTAAAGGATAACTATTCTCACTGCAATTCCCAAAAAGAGAAACACTTCCAAAGACTATTTCTTCTCTTTAATGTTAGCCTGAAGATAGCTTTTTGTACCACTTGACATTTTAAAACAAATGAAGATGTTTACAAGATATTTGCAGCTTTAAAAATGGCTCTTTTTGGTACACTCTGAAATAGAAATCCCCTGCTGCATTTACTTTGAAGTTTCTTTCACAAAATCCACCTTTATTCTAAACCCAGTACACCTACTGAGATTAATTTTTTTAAGTCAGATTTTGTTATTAACTCTGGTTTTATTTAAGGTATTAATTACAAAACTCCAGAAAAATAACAGGTTTTAAGCCTAAGTGTTTTGAGTTGCAGTATCACACATCCAGAAATAATCAAATCATTCTGCAGCTAAGTGTAAACTGCAAATTCAACTGCATAATTTGCATTTCAAAGTTATCTGTATTTATAAAACTTTTTAAAATGTGCAAACTGCAGTTTCATCAATACCCTGCTGTTTATTTGTTGACCAATTAGTTCAATTAGAAGTGCACATATTAACAAAATGCACTTAAGCTACAGAGGCTAAGTAGGGCACAAAGCATTTGGTTTAACTTTCCTAACAGCTGCTATAAAACCAGAGCAGCAGAATGGTTTGGCTGGCTTATTAGAATAAATAGGAATCAGAGGACAGTTCTCCAGAGCAAAGAGATCTGGCTGGTCTCAGTTTTATCTGGATCATCTGTTTCGAGTCATCAATCCCAATAAATTCACTGCTTTGACTAAAAAATAACTTCTTTTTTTTCTGATATTCTTTGTCACTACCTAATATCACAGGATATTACATACATTAATTCAATATTAATTTATTTTTATTAACAGTTGAAGAAATTATGTACCTGCAAATACACAGCATCTTAAGTGCAGATTACTTTTAGCAGCAGTAGCCTGTGTCACTGAGTTGTACACTGTCACTGTACAACTATGGATGGCTTCAAGCATGAGAAGCTCCCCAGAGCTAGAAGCACAAAGCAAAGATACGCAAGATGGCTTCAGGCTATCCCTTATGAATCCTTGAAGAACGCTCACATAGTTGTGTTTCTCAATGAGGAAGCTCCAGTTCCTACCTCTACTGCCTCTACACCTAAGTCGGAACAGGTTATTGCATTGCACCTTGTGGATTTGATCGTGCAGGTCAGTGCCAGCACAGTCTCATTTCGCATTAGAGACCTGCCAACAGAAGATTTACCAATGACTCTCCTAGAAGATACTTGTTTTAAACTTACCTTGCAAATACTCTGGTCTTGCATAGTCTTTATGGCCATGTGTTCGTTATGATCTCCCACAATAAATCTACCTGTGGCATTATTATTGATGCTACAGTAAGCACCTAATGTGCGTCGCACACATTTGCCATTCGATGAATCAAAATGACAAATCTTCCTCTTTTCCCTCTCCATATGTTTTAATCCCCAAAAGGAGGGATTTGTGGCATCTTGAGAATGCTACAATTATACTAAAGCAGAATTGTTTATAGAAGCACATGATATGTGACAAGATCAGCCCTAAGGAGAAACACTTGGGGGTGTTGGTTGACAAGAAGCTCAACATGACCTAGCAAGGCGCGCTTGCAGCCCAGAAAGCAACAGCATCCTGGGCTGCATCCAGAGCAGCACGGCCAGCAGGGCGAGCGAGGGGATTCTGCCCCTCTACTCTGCTCTGGTGAGACCCCACCTGGAACACTGCATCCAGCACTGGGGCCCCCAACACATGAAGAACATGGGGACTGCTGGGGCTAGTCCAGAGGAGGGACACAAAGACGACCAGAGAGCTGGAGCACCTCTCCTATGGAGACAGGCTGAGAGACCTTGCAGCAGCCTTCCAGTACATAAAGGGGGGCCTACATAAGAGCTGGTGAGGGACTGTATCAAGGGCATGTAGTGATAGGATAAGGGGTAATGGCTTCAAACTGAGAGTATATTTAGCTTAGACATTAGGAAGAACTTCTTTACTGTGAGGGTAGTGAGGGACTGGAACAGGCTGCCCAGAGAAACTGTGGATGCCCCATCCCTGGAAGTGTTCAATGCCAGGTTGAATGGGGCTTTGAGCAACCTTATCTAGTAGAAGGTGTCTGCCCATGGAACTAGATGATATCTAAGGTCCATTCCAACCCAAACCATTCTATGATGCTTTCATTCCATGACTGTTGGAATGTCAAAGACTTAATTTAAAAAGTTAAATTCATTTCCATCTTATAGTCTACCACTACTAGTCTATTTTGACCAGTTTCTTTTCTTCACTTTTCTCTATTTAGGAAAAGAAAAAAAAAAAACACTCCCACCCTACTCCAAAAAAACAACCACTACCAACCCTCACCCTCCCACCTAAAAAAGAAATCATAATGCAAAACTATGAGGAACCATTTAAAACTTCAAGTGTTCTATAAGGCAATCTTCAGGGTTCAAACCTGAGGTGCCAAGGTTCAAACCTCAGGTGCCTGCTTCTCTGCTCTGTTCAGCCCAGTCATTTATGCCTTGCATATTCGTTATACCTTGCAAAGTCCTGCCAATTGCTGCACACATAACCTAAGTGACAAAACAAGTCAAATATAAAAGTTAAGATTTTGGGCCTGAACACCTTTGAGAACTATTTTAGAAGACAGAATCACAGGATGTCAGGTTGAATGGATCTATGGAGATCTCTAGTTGCAAAGCAGGGTCAGCTTTGGGGTCAGACCCAGCTCAGAGCTTTATCCAGTTGGGTCTCCAAACCCTCAAACACACAGATCACACAAACACCCTGGCCAGCCTGTTCCACCCCTTGGCTGTCAAGAGCTTTTCCTTGTATCCCACATGAACTTCTGGTCTTTCAACTAAAGCCTGTTGTTCCTTGTCCTCCTGCCATGCACCACTTTTCTTCTTGAAAACCTCCTCAGAGATGCAGTTTCCTTTAAGGCCTTCTCTTCTCAGCACATTCTTGACCCTTATTTCCTCTTAAAAAACCGGAATATAGAATTTACCATTATAACAATTACTCTTGAAATACAAATTGTTTTACTGCAAAATTGACTTAGAGCTTTCAATCCACAGACAAGGAAGCTTAAGAATTATTCCTCCCCCTCTCACCAAGTACAGTCAAACACCATGCATTTCACATTATTTTTTGTCTTTTGTACTGATCAGAGTCTTATATGTGTAGCTATAAAAATACTCAAATAAAACAAGGCAGCATTTTTACCCACTCTGTCCAAAACTACAAATAAATTGCAATGTGGAGGTATGACAACATGCAAAATGCATGGAGACCCTGTAAAAAAAGTATTCAAATGCTTATTTTCTTAAACCCTTTATAGCTGTTATTTTTCATCTTACCTGACAAGATCTACCACAGTATTTAGCAACCTTGCACTGAGAGCACCTGTGCAGATTTTTATTCCTGTTTAGGAAAAAAAAAAAGAAAAACGGTCATAAATACAGATGGAGTTTTGTATTTATTCTTCTTACCTAACTAGCAATTTCCAAATATTCCAAGGCAAGAAAAACATCTTAAAAACAAGACTAGTCTAAAATGCACTGTAATGCAAGAAGAAATTGTACATAGTTATGTTCAAAGATATAGTCACAACCCGTTACTTGTGTCACTCAGCACCACTGGGGCCACTTTGGATCAACAGCAAAGTTATCAAGTGTGCTTCTGTCACGTAGCTGTAATTCTGAGGAGTTTGATTTTGTAGATAACATCATAATTAGAGCTGTGCAATACAGCTAGATAACCTATTTACTATCTGAGTCTTGTCTTAAGCAAGCAAGAGTGACTATCTGTCTTAAATAAGACCTTGCTGTGAACCTGTGGCTGTGACATCAAATGTTATCTTTATAACAGAGTCCAAAGTTGACATGTCAGCAAAAATTTCTATTCTAAGAAAAGACTTCTGATCAGTGGACAATGAGAACAAAATAAAAATTCATAGGGGAAGTAAAAAAATCCAATGAAAACTAGGAGAACTCAGACTTATACATCACAATCTAAAGGTTAAAAACATCTCCTGACTGTAGTACTGTTTTCTGATACTGTCTTAATTTAGTTATATGACTGAAGAAAATGTCACTGAAGTTCTGTACATTTTTAGACAGTAAGCATTAAATGTGAAAGCACACACAGAGCAAATCTTGCACCTCAAATATGTAAGTAAAGATATTTACTTCAGATGAGTAGAAATGAGACAGATTTGAGGCTTCCCTTCCCTCTTATTTTCCTGTAGAAGATACTGAACATGATACATTGTTCTGGTAACACTGCAAAGTGTTCACTTTCATTTCTTAATATGCAAGGCTGCGTACGTGAGTTATGCTCATTCATTAGGCTGGGAAAACAGTACATGGCTTCTTGTTGCTGTTAAAACTGAAGGCAGGTGATTTGCATTACAGACACAACAATTATCTGGGCTCTGTGGACAGCACAACCCTTACTACTTCCCATCAGACTTCCTCCTGGCCACCCCTCTGCCCTTAGTGAAGCCCAGGTACCTCACTGGGTGCCACTATTCCCTTGTGACCTGCGCACGGCTGAACGCAGCTCGCACCCAACAAACTGTCACCAGGAGTTATTCCTCAGTACCCCCTTCTCTGTCCTTCTACAAGGCAAGGAAAGAGGTGTCAGTCATGCCACTGTCCCCCTCTAAAGGTAATTTTAATAATGGTATCTTTGTGTTGCTATAGTGTTTTATATTTAGCTGCCTCAAATATTATTATATAGATTAATTCAGCTTTCCACTTTAATTGGGAGATAACTGTCTAAACCAGCCCATTTCAAACTGAATGGGCAAGTTAAAATGATCAGATGAAGGGCTTTACTTTGCAAGATCCCTGGTGTCT
The DNA here is from genome assembly GCA_013399875.1 of Gymnorhina tibicen. NCBI lineage: Eukaryota > Metazoa > Chordata > Aves > Passeriformes > Artamidae > Gymnorhina > Gymnorhina tibicen. Next base: position 714,768 of record VXAZ01003156.1, read on the forward strand.
GCACATCAGTACCAGCTGTGCTCTTTTCACTTGCACTCCCAATTGATTAAAAGATGTCATTTGCTGTCTCTGCTGTCACCAAAAGAAAACTCCTCTGCTGTTGTCAGCAATCTAGAGGCTGCATACCATATAGTCAGATTCCCAGACCAACTGCTTTACAATGTGACCCGTATTTCTTCTTTTACTTACACAACTCAATTGTTCCCAAATTTTAATTTCTATGGGTGACCTCAAGAAGGTAGAACAATATCCAAAGGCCACATGCAAACCAGACAGAACCAACATGCACACAAACTTTGATCTAGAACTTCTGGATAAACAACCTAGCCCACTTATTTCAGCTGTGACACCAAAACTGAAGAGTAGGGGCACAGCACCAGAAATACCACGGAGCATTCTCTAGCACAAACAATCTCTCCTTTCCCTCAAGTCCCACAAGTGGGAAAGGTATTTTGCTGATATATGAAAATTTTACTATGTCTGAATTATTAAAAATAAGACCTGATGCATTATCTTAGGACTTACAGGCATTTGGGGAGTTTAGACAGCTGCAGTGGTCAAAGACTGAGAAGAGCATTAAGAACAGATCATTACAATCAAGTAAAAATCTTTTCATTTTACTGCATAAAAATCCCTATTTTGTCACACATTATTTTTTAGGTACTCATACTAACTACCAGGAAAAAAAGTAATTTAAACACATTTCAGATATAAGTACATGTTTTCCTACAGCATTCTTTATCTTCCTATCTGAAAAGCCAGCCCCGGAGACAGAAAAAACTAGCAACTGCTGGATTTCTATAAACAGAATCTAAAATCTTGTACATGCACAATAGGCTTTTGATTTTAAGGTGCAATGCCTGAGGATGATTCAGAGTTAGAAACAAGTGTGAAATCTTCATTTTGCCAGCTGGGGAGAGCTGCTTCATCTTCAAGGTTGAGCAGTGACACAACCTTAACCACATTCTGATAGAGAAGGATATATTTCTCAATTTAGATTAGAAGCTCATGTCATAGTAACCTAGAATAACAAAAGACAGCCAAGCAGGTAGAACTTTGGTTTGCTCTTCAGCTCCCCATATGCACAGCCACAGCCCTCAAGATGGTCACTGCAGCATGTCCCTGTTGCCTTTAACAAGTCTGTTTTACCTGGTTCTACAGTCACAGAGAGGTTGCTAAGGACTTTTTGGCCTCTCTGTCTTTAGATACCTCCTTTGTATTCGATATTCTACACTCTTGCCAGCAGCCTCTATGAAACTTCTCTTTATTGTTACACAGTATTAGTTGAATGTCTAAGTGCTCACCGTACTACAGAACGACTGAGCAAAAACATTTTGAGGGCAGACTTTGTTTGTTCTGCATGTTATTCACCAAAACACAATAATGAGTTCAGAGTTTGATAATGGGGCATGTGCAGTTTTAGTCCCAAACACCCTGAAGTACCACATAGTCCCAGCAGCAGTAGGTAAGATGCCAATTTCCAAAGCAGAGTAATTAAAACTTTTTGGAACCTGGATTTAAATGAATGAATACTCACAACAATCAGAGAAGTCTTTCCTACAGTTTTCACATTCTTCCATGAGAAGGCTAGATCCAATAACCTTAATACACTGCAAGCACACCTCGCCTTGGTAGACCTCTTGGTAATTTTCCAAGAGACGCCAGGATTTACTGGAATCATTAGTGTCAAGTCACTAACACATACTCAATCCTTCTTTTGTAACACAACTAATAGAGGTGTCACCACAAAGCACCAAACTCCCTCAGCATACAAGGAAATTTCAATACTTTACAGGGCTATTGCCTTTGTATCCTTTGTCCCTAAGGGTTAACGATGCTGCAGTAACAAACACATACACACACACAAATCTAAGGATCATCACTCAAAACTGGAATTTTTGTCAAACTGACACTATCAGTAGATTACTTGAATAAGGTGATTCCTTCCTGGTGCCATTTAATGAATGAATTATCCATTCATCTTTGATGTTTCTTTGAATGACAAGTAGATGTAGAATGCCTGTCAGAGAGCTGAATAGTAAAGCTGCTAAAGAAGTCATTGCTTTCCCTTCCAACCTTTCTTCCCCCTCCTGGACTAAAAAGAATTCCTTTCTATTCATAACATCTCTGGATCTTGCTACATGGCATACTAAGTGTAACACAGCATTATCTAAAACACTAACTCTTAAATCCTTTGTATTCAGATTCATGCATTCATATGTAGAGGACTTGCATATTTTAGAACATTTTAAGAAGTAAGGCAATTTCCCTGGTTTATTTCTGTCCTTCTCAATATTTTATTGATGTCATAGGCTTTATTAAAGGAATTTTAAAGTCACTGTGAGATACTCCCATGCATTTCTCATTACCTGTAAGCTTCACCTGGAGATAGTATCAAGTTCCTTACAAGGTACCTACTGCATCTCACCTAATGTGACTAATTTCATGAACGAGAAAATGCACAGAATTTGACCTAATGGACTCAGTAATACTTTAATCTCTAAAAAAGTTTCCATTGCAACAAAAAAAGAAAGATGCAGTAATTAAAAATAAATTATTAATTTTCCAACACAGTGTAAACAAGATTTTGCAAATGACCACAACCCCTTCTAGAACAACAAGCACATGTGAGCATCTTAGCCTGTACTTAAACAAACAGCCAAAACCAAAAACAACAACAAAAATCAAAACCAACACCCACATGAGTAAAGTAAGCAGGTGTTGTCAGTTGACCTCTAGCATGGTATTACAGTCAGGTTAAGAATCTTTCCTCTGAGGAATTTGGTTATTGCTAAATCTTTTCATCATTATAGTCTACAAACACCATTCATAGAATTAGCACTCCCAGTGTGTATTGAGAAGGCAAAAAACCAACCCCAAATGTAGAGGTGGGCAGAGGAATTTCCAAGATATTGATATGGACAGGAAACAAAAGAAAACCTATGAGACAGGGGAAAAACTAGTAAGACAGTTCAACTGGAATTGCCCCAGTGGGCACACCCTCCCCAGCAATTTTATTTTCTTTTGTTTTTTAACACGCTTAAAATCTTAAGAAGAAGGTGAAGAGATTGACAAGGGTTTGCCTGGACTATCAGGTCCTATCAGAGCCACACGTGCACTCTCATAACTTAAAAACTATGTGCCCTTTTAAAAACATCACATAATACTTCTGCTTGCCAGGAAATGGCCTAATACAATTTCAAATACCACAACAGAAGTCAACCAAATACAATTAGACTACTTAATTTATAATGGAAATGCATCTACACTTCTCTGCTGATTGCAGGCACTTGACTTTCAGCCCTACTCACAAGATAAGTGTCAGATATAACAGAACATTTGATTACCAGACCGCGTTCAACGTGCCTTTCTATGTAGTTTATTCACACTTCTGCTTCTGCCACATCTTGTGGGAAAACAGAACTATCTCACACAAATCTCCTACTGCATTTTTGTTGTTGATATTGTTTTTCAGTTAATAATGCTGCCTGGTATGCATGAATGAAAAGAGCAGCGCTTTCCAATGCGTGTCAAGTTGAACTAATTTGCTGAACAAATTCTTAGACCTTTAAGATTCAGTCAAACCTGTCAAGTGCATAAAGTCTTGGATTGCATTAATACTTGGATTTTCTCTAGTATGTGCATTTCAAACCTGTCACAAAGCGAAAGCAATCAATACCTACAATAAGCAAACAAGTCATTCATCATTTTAACTAATATGCCTGTGTCTTCTAATAATAAAAATAAAGTTGTGAATAGCAAACAGCCATCTTATATTTGGTAGATTTGAGAGCACAGGGGTTATGTCAAATGCAGTTATAGCTTTCTCTCCACACCTCCCTCCCAATAATGAGGTGCAGCAACACAGCTGGTCCCCAGCTGTTACCCCACTGCTGACTCACGTGGGCACCAGGCACTGTGGGGAAGATGGCTCCGGGCAAGAGGATGAACAGGGCTAAGGCCCAGGCAGCAAAACCCTGGGGCATGTGCACCTGCAACATCCCAAATCCAAGCCCTTGGTAAGCAACAACTCTGCAGCCAGCGAGCCATGCCCACAGCAGGGGTTCCCAGCCCCCTCTGGTGCCCTGGGTGCCAACTTGGGACAGCTTGGCAGGCTCGTGGTTTCCTCTTTTCCTTTGCCAGGACCCAGGATTTGCTCTGTGGTCTTGGATGAGTTGGCTGAGGAAAAGACATCTTCCATAAGCCCCATGGGCCACAGCCTCTGAAATAAGGCTGCCAGGCTTTTCTGCCCTAAGGTTATTCTGCACCCTGCTCTCAGGTCCCTCACTGGATCTGGGCAAACAAGCGTACACCAGGTAAGAAGCCTTTGAATTCCATGTTCCTGAAAGTAATGAAAAAATCTCACCTATTCTCCACTTGCATGCTTCATTTTGTTAAGTATATGAATTAATATTTTTTAACCTAAGAGTAGCACTGAGAAGTAGCTTTCTGGGAGGTAGAATTAGAGGTAAAAGATAGCAACTACAGCTAACCATCAATTATCTGAGTCATTTATTCAAGCGAGAACTAAGACCTTTTATATAAGGAAAACACACCTACCTTATTTCCAAATAAAATGATCACCTACTTCATACCTGAACATTCTACAGAAGTGGTATTG
>VXAZ01003156.1:719435-775172 GCA_013399875.1 Gymnorhina tibicen
AAAAAAAAAAAAAAAAAAAAAAAAAGGCAGAACACATGAACAACAAAAGCACCTACCCTGTGATGAAAGGTTAGTTAAGTCAATTTGCACTCTAAAGCACACCACATAGTAACACAAAAATTCAGGCATTCAGGATGACTTCCCATAACTTAAATCTTGGCTTCTGAAGTCTTACATGTCATCCTGAATGCCCACTTGCTGCTGTTTTTTTAATTCTTGTTACACCCAGCCACCTACTCAACACCCTGAAACATTTCTGCATACATTTTACAAGGAAATATCTGAATTCATGGATGAGGAGATGATCCTTCTGCTTAGAATGGGTGTCAGTTCTGTTCAAATCTTACCATTTTTTTTACATATGTATTGTCTGCATTTGGCTTTAAAATATACACTCAACAGATACATGGGTCATAGGACTTTAGCCGGCAAGAGCTTCTGGACCTTATTTTTCCTCTGGTTTTGTGTGTTAAGTATATCTCCCATCATTTTTTTCTGCATCTTACTTTTTCTTCTGAAGAATACCTGGTCTGCAAATTGTGAAAAACATATTCTAAGTAAAACTTGTAAGGGTCTACAGTCATTTCTCTGTTGCAGTATAACCTTTTATGACAATTTAAATTGGAATTTTAGCTTTTTCTTCTTTTGGAGATTGCAGGAGCCAAAGTCAAGGCTGGAGAAAAACAATAAAAAGACATCCAAAAACTAGATTTTCATTTAATTCTATGTAGAAACTTGTCTTTGTGTTCACAGTGATTGAAGTACTGCCAAATTTAGATAAGAAAGTGTTTAATTTTCAAAACTTCTTTGCACTAGTTTGAAAAAGACTGAATTTGTTTTAAACATCCAACACTCAGAATGGTGAGAGATCCCTTATTGAAACTGAAAAGTTATCTAGAGCCACGAAGAGAGGATGCTCCCATGGTTAAACTGAAAAAAAATTTAAAAAAACACATTGATTTTTTTAAAATAGAGACACTAGAAGTGTAGTATTTATTCTGATACAACGAAGAATGGAATTATACCCCTCTTCACTAAGTTGGCAAATGATGAAAAGCTTCAGATGCAGTGCTTTCCAATAAAATTAGTGAAGAAACTTACAAGAAGAAATACCAAAAAATATGGCCCTCAAATAGGCATGAAATTTAATCTTACCTTTGAATTCTACTTCTTCATTCAACGTTTACCTCTCATCCTAACCTACACAAGAAAATACAAGAAAATCTTTCTACTGAAAACCAAAAGATTTACCTTAGAAGGAATTTCAGTAGTACAAGGCCTTTTAACTTGTCCAGGAGAAGCACTCAGCATATCCCAAAACAGTGATTTTTTGTTCTAGAAGACAGACTGGCTTTGGAATAAAATACCTTTTACATTTCTGTAAGAACACACACGGTATATGTACATACACGTACACACACTTTATCAACGTGTACAATGAACAAAACAAACACCACCACAACTGAAATCAGTGGCTGTGTGAAAATACCGCAATTATGCCCTCAGCAAAACTCACAGCTGTCCCCCACTGAGAGCACTGACACAGAATCACAGCAGAAGCTGGCTCCAAGAGCATCAGGTAACTACTACAAACTGTCTCTGCCACCTCCTTGCCCTGCAAAGCTACTACACAACTGCTCTCAAATCAAGGCCATCTCCAGGGTTTTCCTGCAGTGGGCATGCCAAGACACCTCCGGCAATTTCAGGCTTAAACAGATTATTTTCAGTCACACAGCACATTCATTCCACCTTTGGATTTCAATCAAAGAAGAAAGCCAAATACTGTGGAAGACTAAGATTATATTTCAAAATATGAAAAGGTCATATCTATAACTTAGAAACCTGGGAAAAAACCTACATGCGATATTTTTAAATGCTCATTTCTGGAATACATGGTTAAAATCCAATGAAGCCAAATATAATAAAACATCCCATCTTTCACTTTTCCCTATAAAAATGATTAATTTGTTCATTAATCTGCTGTATATCTAAGTAGCTTTTTCTTCAACCCATAGGTCAGTGTTCCACCAAAACAAAGCTGTTACTCTAAAATAACATACTGATGTAAATATTTACATCCTGCTAGTATTACCTCCAGGATCATATGGATGGATCATTTTCAATGAAATACAAACCCCTCTGACCCTCTCAGAGAAGAATATCTTCCTGAGCTTTTTTCTTTCTTAGCTCCTTTCCTTTTTTGACCACATTTATATTTCTAGCATAAACATTTTTTAGAGGTCCTGCAATGCCTATTTATTTGCTTTTCTTTTTCCAAATATGAACGTCTATGCCCAAAAGTCCTTTCATTCCCTATGGAACACATTTTGAAAGTGATGAACGAAAAAATAAAATATTTCAGGCAAAAAGCTTTGACAGACATGCTAATACAGACAGGCTCAAAATAAATTCCAGTGTTTTTTGCCCTGTAGATTTAGAATAGGGAAAGGATTTACATCAAGTGAACTCTTCGTTTTCAACCTGCTTAGCTCTTTGGTCAGATCACACCCAAATTAAGATTCAAATGCAGGTGACTGAAACAGAATAGTCAGTTCTGCTTACTTATAAGCTGAAGAACCTACAAAGATAGAAAACAGGAGTACAACGCAGGAAAAATGTGCTTCTATCAAATAGCAGAAAGGGCACAGAAACAGCTTGTTTGCCCCCTGCTCGGGTGCAATTTGGTATCGTGAGGTCTCTCAAGACATCTGAAGTGTTCTTGTCATGAACTCATAAAATCCCACTGAAGACTTTTTCATTAGAAGAATGTGAAAATGTTCTTGACATCAGTTATTCTGCTTCCCACTTCGATCCAGCCCTACAAAGCGGGACGGTTTTCTGCTGTACCTGTTCCTCTTGGGATGCACTTTAAATGCACGTAAGTTTCCCTCAGACAAAAGCATTTCTGACATTGAGTTCATCTTCACCTCTTAGAAATGCAGACTATTCCTGAGAGTACCACTCTTCGATCTCCAAAACTATTCTACACAACTGTGAGACCACTGGGGAAACTTGAAAAAAGATCACTTTTAGCAAATCTATAAACACCTGTAATAGATTTCCAAATAGCTGCCTAACTAGTTCTCTCTCAGTCTAGTTGCATGGACAGTCTTTTAAATTACCATTAACTGACACATTCCATCATATTTTTCTTCAGATCTTCTGTATATTATCAGTTTTTTTCCTGTCATTTCATTATCTGCAGCTTTGCAGGCATTTTGGTTTGCTTGTCACTGTTCATATTTTTTCTCTAATTTACTCTGCTTCAACACCTTTCCCATTTCAGAATCTTTCTCCTTTTCTAGATTACCAAGGCATTGTTTTTTATCTCCAAGAAGTCTTATTTTTTTCCCCACCAGGCCCAAATCATTTTTTGCTTTACACTCATTCCAGCAATTTTCATTTCACATCAGAGTGGCACTTCCAAGCATTGATCTGAAAACATTTTACGAAATTTCTTCCTATCAAGTGCTTAAATAAAATCACTTATGTCACATCTCTCACTTCTTTCTCCAACAGATTCTGGGTGTCAATACAGAAGAGATGTCTTCCCTTCTGGGTCCCTCCTTTATGCGTCACTGAGAGGTGGATTCCATGGGTCCCACATTAAAGCGTAATTTTGGAAATGTTCACCAGCAAGAATGAAGGCATTTCATATTAGCATAGGAACAGCAATGCTACATAGAAATTATTCAGAAAATGCGGAACATATATATATATACATTTACTATTGACTCCTATGAGGCAGTTAAAACCAAATTGTTGTTTTTATGCAGCTGCGTTGCGCCATTACTGATGGAAAGCAAGATCTTCAGGCAGGACTATAAATATAATGGCTAATACTTGAAGATAAGCCTTAAAACTGCCCTAAAGTGCATTTATAATGCCACATTGCCTGGAAGAAATCTTACTATTAAAAAATGTTCTCACTAAACTTTTCACATCCCAAAGCATAAAGTCCTGAAAGACTCACTGGAGCCTCAGCTTGTTCTCCAAGGTGTTTCTAAGGTTCTCCTGCACTTCAGTTAACTTGTTTGAACTGAAACTCCTGCAAACAGCCCCAAACTCAGCTGAGCCACTGCAGGTGCGGCGTTTGCAGCGAAGCCCAGGCAGTGCCCGGGACTGCCCAAAAGGCACCTGCCATAGCAGAGGCCATGCCCCACACACCTGGCAGGGCACCACCACCCAACAGCAGGGAGCAAATGAGGTACATGAGCTAATGAGCACTCCCAGCACAGTGTGTGCAGTGGGGACACAAGTTGTCTTCAAGGCCTCTGCCAAGGACACCTCTGTTAACAGGCAGGGAAATACCAAGGCTGAAGCATGCGGTGATACTCGTTCACCTTTTGTTTGTTTCCTCCCCTGCTTCAGCGGTGTCAATGCCCCTACAAACGCAGGACAAGGTGCTGAACCCATTTTGTGCTCAGTATTCTGAGTTTAAGAGAGTCACAGACATGATGAAACTGGCCAAGCTGCTGAGACTACTGATCTCAGAAAGCCTCTGGAGGGCTGGAGCCTTCCCAGTCCAAAATAAACAGCCAAGGGAAGTAATAAATCAATTCCACATCATCTAATACTTACTCTCTGTACTCTGGTGACACCCGATGGCTAAAAGCGTAATAGGTGTTTCTTCCGTTTCAAAGAGCAGTTATCCAACTTTCCCTTTTCTTTTTTTTTTTCAGTAGAGAAGCAAAAAAATTGTCACAAGAAATGCCTCTAACTATAGTGACGCCCAAATATTTTCAGCAAAAAAAAAGTAATTATAATTCAACAGCTGTGAGCAGTAGTGTTAATTTGCCTAAGTCTACTTCCCATCCATTCTACGTAATTTTTCAGTAAGCAAAACCTATACATTCCTCAAAGTTTTAAAATCTGCCCATTTCCAGCAAAAAGGTCTTTTTAAAGAAACTGGCCCAATTCCAAAATGTATTTTAGAGCCCCATGTCATCACTAGCTTCAGTACAATTTTTCCTGCCAAAGAATTAACAGTTTGACCAGAAAGGCATCAAACCCCAGGAGTAATCCTGAACATTTCCATCTCCCTAACTGACGTGCTGGAAGATACGCACATGCTCAGGCATGCCTGTAAATGGCAGCCCTCTCTCACAAACTGGTTCTGTAATTAGTATTGCTACATTTCTAACTACAGTCAATACCTTCACAGAAGAGACCTATTCAAACTACGGAAGTGTCAAAATAATTTAGTGTCTCCCAGAAACTATTTTAGAGAGGAAGCACAGATAATACTTGCAAAAAAGTTTTACTAAGTTCTTGTGGAACTGTAGAAATGAAGATAAAACTTGAACTACTTCTGTTCCATCTCACATTTTTAATAAAAATTCCCACGTAAGTGAAAGCTTCTCCATTTCAAGCTCATTTTATCAGGCAATATAATAACAACGTTGTATCAACATGAGAAACAACCAAGTGCTTTTTAAAAATCTGAAGCTATTATTTTAATTTAAAAACCTATCTCTTAACTAAGTCATGGGAATTTCAACATACAGCATTGTTTTCCCACACTTAGCTGCTGGTTCTCATGTTTCTCTTACAGCATTCCACAGCAAATGTTAGAAGAAGAGGAGCTGCCAAGCCATAATATCTGTCATAAGAGAAGAGATTGCTGTTTACCTTCCTGCTGATCCGTCCCAATGACAATACATCAGTGCACACATTTCCATTTCAAAAATTGCCACTGGTATTGAAGAAGCTTCAAATAGGCATAGACACAGCAAGGAGGTTTAAACTAATAAGGAAAATCACAAATTTATATGGATTGGCCATGGATTTTGCACAATTGTCTAGTTAAAATTGGGGCTTATGTTCCAGAAGGTACTACTTTTACATCATTATAAGTCTTCAATTAAATTTCATTTTCTCCGTGGCCAAGAAATATGAGCCTTTAATCATTATACCATAGCTTTAGCAATGGGTCATGAGTGAAATCAGATTATTTGTTTCAGTTCAACAACCATGGAATGAGACTCTGCAGAGCACAGTACATGAAAATGAGAAATATGTTATTCCTTATTTGCAAAGGAAGAAAGCAAAGGTTTATTGTGATAGGCAATTGCTGGGAGAGAGCTGGAGATTTTGTTAATGTATGTCAGTGCTGATCTGGCTTATAGGTATCAGTAAAAGTTAAATAATCAAAAGCAATGCTCTGCTTTGTGGAATAAAAGAAATGCCTGCAGTACATGTTTGAGAAAAATGAGCCTCTGGTAATTTCTAAAGTCAGCCATGCCTCAAATCAATGAGCTGAAAAAGCTTGCGGGAAGAAATGATCCATCTCAACCACACTGTTTTATAAAAATTTCAATTTCATCAAGATTGCAAAATAAAGTTTTTTAAGTGCATGCATATACATGAATATATTTTTAACTATACATATACTACCTCTATTGGCATTTTATTCCTATTCTGATCTTTCATCTCATATGTGTTATTTCCTCCTGTATGTCCTGAAAATGTTGCATTCTAACTCATCACCTTTTCTGAACAACCACCCACTCCTGCAGTAATACAGTGAAACTCAGAAGAGGTTCCTCACCACCTTGGGCCCCTGCCCCCTTCAACAGCTCTGCTGGTACACACAAGTGACTTGTGCACATTAGAAAGGCCACTACAGTATCAGAGGGATCTACATAAACCCCACATTTAGCTTATTTTACTGCTCGAATTCTGGTCTCCAGTCAAACTTTACATCCAAATTGGTTACTTTGTCATTATAAATGGAGGGAGAGCCAGATGCTCGTCTCTTGTGCATGCATGACTCAAACACATTGCAGCATGCCAGCAGCTTTAAGTAGCTTATGTTCAGTCCCCACTGTTGTTACATGACTGCAACAGGTACATAAGTTAAAACTGATTTGAGTATTTCTTACAAAAGCGTCAGTATGTGTTAGTTGTACATGAGAGCTGCAGAGAAAATGTTCCTCCACAGGACAGGTGCAAGACCAAGTGACTTGCAGACTGAGAAGCAAGCACCCAACCTCTGTCACCCTGGTTCCTTAGGCTGTGCAGGAAATACTTGCTCAAGAAGGTAATTTTCTAACGTCTGATCAAAAAAAGCAAAGTTGAATTGTCAGCATAAACAGTAGGAGATGCAGGTGTAGTTTTGGGGTTAGGGATTTTCGTTTTGCTTCATTTTAATCAAGACATTGGCTGTTAACCGCTGAGGGTATTTCTCAGCTAGTAAGTGGTTTAAAGCCTCTGATTCATTTCACATAGATTCTAAAACAGCTAAAAGAACCCAAATTACACCTACAGTTTTAGTTGAATACAAGAATTCCACATGAAATGACTTGACTTCTCCTTTTAGTGGGCTTCCCAAAACCTGAATACACCATCTGAAAAAGAGATCAGCTGGGTTCATGAAGTAGCAAAGGGAACACAGCTCAGTCGAACACAAAAACAAGTCCCACTGCAAAAATATTTGCCTGACAAATACCAGCACTTATGCATTTATAAGTGCTGCTTGCATTTGCAGTACTCTGCTAATACAAAATAAAAGTGATAAAAACATTCCAATACAGGAAGGATAAAACTAATGACAAAATGGTGAAGAATATCTTTAACCCAGCACAATGCAGTTCCTGTTACCATGGCAAAATTCAGCTTTGAGGACAATGAGATTTCTTCACAGCTGCAAACCATGGAACAAATTCCATTCAGTCAAGGTACCACTCAGATTTCAAGTCCAAAATCTAACCCATAGATGATCCACACTGATTGGGGTTATTTAACTTAAAAATAAACTATATTTTGAAAATGGCATGTAGTGCATATTCTGCTGGTATGACGGCTTTCACACTGAACAGGTTATGTTTAAAGAATATATGTTTGTTCAGGGCAGTCAATTAGAGAAATTACATCTTTTAATTAAGCTGTGTTCTTACTTCAAAATAATTCTTTTTTTTGTTCCTACAAGCAGATTGAATTTACAGTCTGCTGTTACATAGGTATTTCTGCTGTTCTGGAACACAGAAGACTCTGACCACAGCCTTCATTTTAAAACAAACCAAAAAAAATTCCACAAGTTCAGTTTTTTGGCCAAAAAAATGCAAAAACAAAAGGCAAAAAACAAAGATGATAAGGCAAGGACTGATGGATGAATCACACACACAATCATCTTACATTATTTTTCTACCTTCCTCATCCTAAACTACGGGTAAGGTGAGCAGCAGCAGTGACTCAACCAACAAGAGACAGCAGAAATTCCTTAACCTACCTGACTGGAAAGGGGAACTGCCAGGTTCATATTCCTAATGACTTCTAAGAAACTTGGGTGGAAATCTGGATTAGAGCATATTTGGTATTAATTGTTCTTGTAAAACTCATGAACCTTGAAAATGTCTGTGAACATTTTAAGCTAAAATGTGAAGTGAGCTTCCAAGACTAATTTATGCTGGCAGTCTCCAAGACAGAATTACAAACAGGTGTTCTAGGTCTGTCTGGAAAACTAAGGGATTTGGGGATAAAAGTCTTCTGAACGATTAATGATATTGCCAAAATAAATAAATATGCAGTCGTCTGCTATAAGTAAATATATATAAACACATAACCCCAAACCAAAGTACAAATCCTATGAAAATATCAGACGGATTAATATAAACTAGGCAGTGCCAAAAGAGTTGTTTTAGGACACCAGAAGACCATGCTACGACTCTCTTTTAGAGTGAAATTACTATATTCTTAATAGTGCCACCACATACAAAAAAAAATACATCTGGGGGGGAAAAAAAAGAGTCATTGAGATCTGGACTCTGCTAGCTAAGGATAAAAACAGACTATCAATTTGTTAACACCTGTGCACAGCCTTAGAAGGTGATTTCATTTTCACTGGGACATTCTCTGAAAAGAAAATTAGATTTTTGGTTTTTTAAAGTGCAGATATTTTAGAATGCTGGCAAGAAAAATGAAATCTTAAATTAAGTATTAAAACAGCATATTCAGTATACCCTAAACTAATTGCAAACAGAGAAACTGGCAGAATAAAGCACCCTACCATCCTATAATCCCTATAATGTTTAACTGGAATTCTTATAAAAACAAACCAAAAATCTGTTTATGACCATTTTTGTAATGAATTCATGTCATGTGGTTTGAAAAAGGAATTACTTGTTCTAGGATCTCTCCTGCTCTTAAAATCTTCTCATTCTGTGTAATTACCAAAAAAATACAACAACTCTCCTAGTTATGACTTGAAGAAACCAATTAATTTCCCCAATACTTACTGGATTTAAGCTGTTCAAGCACATTTTCTAAGATAAGAAAGATTTTGTTTATGAAAGCATACTTAGGATGTATACATCAAAAACATTTACACATTAGCATTTTCTAGTGGAAAACGTGTTTGTTGGATGAGTGGAGAGCTGCAGATAAAAATACTAGATAAATGCAACTACATAAATGAAAGGAGGAAAACTACCTGCTCTGGGAATGAGAACTGGTGTTTTCTCCAGTGCTAATTTCTGAGTCCAAAAGCCCCGACCTTCACAGTAAAATGCCATGACCTTGCTCAGCAATGGACTTCTACTGTACCACTGGAGCATTTGACAAGGTTTTCACCAACTACACCACTGCTGGATGAATGTAGTAGAAAAACAAGTGACACAACTGGGTCCGTTTCTTCCAGCAAAGACTGCTCTCCTCTGAGCAGTGAAAAAGTAAATTAGCACTGACACCAGAAGCATAGCCTCTAGGTTTCAGACCAGAGTAGATCAACTGCGCACTAATACAATGCAAAGAAAACGCCACCTTCTGATGGTGTTAGTTGGGGAAAATGGGGTAATTATGAGCTGCAGCCCTTGTGCTATGACCCAGCTGAAACCAGCAGTCAACCCAGCATATCTAAAGGTTCAGGCACCTGAAGTACTCTCCAGTCAGTCACTCTGCAGCACAGAGACACATTCAGCTGTACATTTTGTAACAAAAACACCCCAAAACCTGACCTTGGGAAAAAAAGTCTTTTACAAAAACTTCAGCACTAATGGAAGCCTGTATAAGTGATTGCTATTCATAGGTAAATCACCTACGTATTGATAGGCAGGAATTAGTCCATTCTCCAAATGTAAGACTCATTGACATATTTGTCAATACACACCAAAGCTACAGGCATGTCTGGTTCAGGGACTAGGAAAACAAAGTGAATGAGGAAAAAGCAGGTAGATTAGACCAGCCTAAGGGGAGATGTCTAAAGATTTTCAATTCAGATCAAGTTTTGTGGGGACCATTCTCAGGATCCCTCATAACTCCAAGGAGAAAGCAGAATGCAGCAGTGGAGAGATGCTTACACCACAACGCAGCAGAGAAGTCACAGAACCATAAAACCAGTTAAGTTTCATGAAATCTCTAAAATTCACTCTGTCCCACCTCCTGCCCAAAGCAGGGCTGACTTCAGAGGCTGACCAGGTGCAGCACAATCTGTTCTGCTTAAATGTAAGTGCCAATGAAAATCCCACAGTCATCAACTCCACCGGTGTTGCTATACATCCATATATTCTTCTCTCTGTAATAAGTCTGAACCATTTATTCATACTGGTGAGCAGCTACCAACATGAGTTGGGTCACCAGTTCCTTTTGGTGACATCCAGGAGACACTGACACTCAAACTGCCACCCTGGGAATCCAGGAGCAAGTATAGAGAAGCAAGAGTGAGTACAGAGGGACAGAGGAGATCCCTCTTTGTGAGAGCTACTGGAAGAGGTCATAATTTAGCATCAATAAGCATAGGTCATATATGCACCACCAGAACAATCCAGTTCTTTCAAACTGTCTAAAGAATCCAAAGGAACACTATCAAGTATACTTGACACATTTTCACAGTCTCTTTCCATACAACAAAAGAAAAAACAAACAAACACAAAAATAAACCATTAAAAAAGGAGAGGGGAAAAAAAGCACACACAAACTACCACCAAAAAAATCAAAAGAAGAAGCAGAAGAAAAAGATTCCTTTATATATCCACACATTCAAGAATTGTAGTGTTGGGGGCAAATGGATAGAAAAAGTAGTAATTACAAGTACAACTAATCCTCATTATAAAATAAGAAATCAATATACATATTTAATCAAACTAAGTCAGTATCTATAAATGGCAGAAATTACATAATGTTTTTGTACATAGCCAGTAAGATTATTAAATTTAGGATACAAACTCAAAGTGCTTGCAATTACTTATTCATTCACAAACTACACAAATACTGTTTAAAAATAAAGCAGTTCTTCTTCTGGTGAAACAATTTAGCAAATTCATCTGAAAGAGGACAGGACATCCATATACAATAATTTTGTGAATTTGTGACAGAGATCCCTCCATTCATCATACCAAAAAAGGAAAGGAAAGGTTATACAGGATAATAGATACAGAATATCCATAACTGACTTTGATATTCCACTACACAAATGATCATTGACCTGTTGGAAAATTTGTATGAATCAATGTTTTTTCCACGTTCAAGATACAAAACTATGAAGACAAACTATAATTATACCAATCTTTACTACAATAATTTTAAGATGGTATCTATTTACAGTAACAAGAAGAGGACAAACATATCCTTAACTATAGATGCTCAATCAGTGATGGCTTAAACACAAGATGCAGCCTCAAAAACTACATTCTTGCATTAAAGATTATCTTTTCTGATACAATACTTGCAATTATGAAAGACAGCTTTCTGCCCAAATCCTCCTCCATCCCTCACTTTGGGGGGGACCTCAACCTGCAGCTGATCACTTGCAGGTTCAGTTGAACCTCTAAACGAACAGGTATCAATGAATCTCACTCACTTCATTTTCTTGAGTTCTATGCAACTGGTTATTTTCCACAAAGTAGCAAGAGGCATTGGATCGCTGTCATAAAATTCTTGGAAATTTTTAAGTACTGTGACATCAGTATCAATTCTGAACTCACACTACAGAAGGAATTCAACTTTTACTTGTTCAAAGAGCAACAAAACAGAGAATGAAATAGGAAACAAAGCAAAAGCATCAAGCAGAATGCAAGGAATAAGGAGGCAGACAAGAAAACCATGCAACTTTAAAAAACCCAAGTTCAAAAGAGCCCAGGGCAGTAATTCAGAGGAAGAGCCACAGCTGTTGATGACCCACTCTGGCAGCAGACCAGCACTTGCAGAGAAAGGCAATGTGGCCAGAGCAACACCACCTTCAGCCCTCTGACTTTCCACCACTGTTTAGTGAGCAAATACCACCAGAAATGCACACAACTGCATAGGTGGACACATGCACCCTGCTTGCCAAGGACATGCTGCCTCTCCCTCTTCCACAGGTGCAATTTGGAGCACCCCAAATTTCTCTTGCAACCAGTCACTGCTGCCACAAAATCCTTTTATGTGCTGGAGGCTTCAATGAGCTGATACACCAAAAGTTACCACCAAGCCATGTCAGTGGCACTGGCATTACACATTAGGCAGCTTGACTGAATTTAGTGCTACACAGGGAACTGATCTAAAGAAAGACAAATGTAGCTAACCTCTGAAGGTTTGATACTTAATGGAAGATGACCTCTAGAATAAACCCAAGTCAGAATTGTAGAGCAGACTTGCAGATAGGCTTTTTAGGCATTTCATCTTATCTCCATTTGTATGTTACCCCATGATGTACTTTAATAAAATTTGGCAAGAAAATCTTCCAGCAAAATAACAGTTGAGCTGTGTTTGCATGCCCCACAGGAGTCACACAAAGACTCATGCTCTCACTAATGTATATAAATGACTGCCTGAAGGTTGCACAGATGCTCCACTGTGCATCTGCACAGATGATGAGGTCATTTTGAAAAGCCTTTTCCCAATCTGTTACAAAATACCTGCTTCTAGCTTCCTGACTTGGGGAATCAGCTTCACGATCAAATGGCTTACTGATAATTGCCTCATGTTCAATCTGTTACAAATAAAATGCATGATACTCCTGCCTCACTTTGAGGAACAGTTGCACATAAAGCAGTTGGAGAACTCACAAGTAGCTTTTAGGTAGATGACAAACATGGCAATTTAATGCATTTTGTAGTCTGGACTTTAGTTCCTCTACACAAGTCATGCAGCTTTTAATAACTGATAAATTTTCCCCTCCAAAATGGCTCCAACCATACCGCCTGTGAGCACTAATTACAGACTAATCAATGTTAGCCCATACTCCTTCCTAAATGGTTTACAAAGAATGAATAATAAAAGCCTATTGCCAATGGAAACAGATTACCTTATTAACATAGATTCTGGGTCTGCATTTAACCATTTGCTATCAATGATAACAAGAATTAATCCAGAGTAAAATTTCTTTGCTCTCTCTCATCAAGTACAAGAGAAAACTGGGTATTTACTGCTTAAGCATGGAGGGATGAATGCAAGAGTTCTCAAAGATAACCTTAATCTAGCACCAAGATGATTAATAATCAAAAAAAAAAAAAAAAAAAAAAAAGAAAAAGAAAATTTGAAATTTAAGATCACAAGGACAGAGAATTGTTGCATATATCACTGCTATTTCTACATTATTCCAATTGTGTCCAATGATTTACAATGACCCAGGATCCAAAAATGTCCCCTATAACAGACAAAGCTGCAAATAATAGAGAAGAATTCATTTCACACACTGTTACACTACATCTTCTCTATTTTTTCAGATACTCTGCCACTCTTAACTTAAAATTTGGAAAAAAAAATCATGTCTTCAAAAAGCCCTGGTATATATAAAAATAACTCTTACTGCTTCCTACATTGATCATTTCAAGGGTGTATTTGTTACCATGTCTGAAAATACCATCTAAGTAGCACTGGGTATCTAAAAGCTTTCCAAAAGGTGCCACGAAATGGTATGTTCCACAGTGCAAAGGACACCAATGTGAAGGGGCATCAGCTTGCACAGAGGTCACAGATGAGACCTAAGGGCACCTCCATATAAAGAGGGTGGGCACACATTAAGGAAAGAGAAAGGGAGGGGAGCAGGACCATCTCGGTGCAGCAAAATACTGCCAGCCCTTCTGTGGCTGCTCAGTGAACAAACAGAATCTGGTCTCGGGCAGAAGCACTGACCTTCACCTCTGTGGTTTTGAAAGGGTGTTTGGCTTTTTATTGTGCCCACAATTCCAACATGTTTCCCCTCTGTCTATGTGCTCACATACACCTCAGTGTTTGCAAGCAATGTCCTCCTCATGGACAGGATCCAGAAGTGCTGCTCCCAGGTGGGAGAATTATGGTTCAGATGCCCTAACTGTGAAACAGGTTGTCCTGACAGCCTATTTTTATTCTGCAGGGGTTTGGTTTCACTTTGATCATCTTTTATTTTTTTAAACTTTTTTTTTTAAAGTACAGTTTTCTTCAAATGTATACGTAGATTTGGATTTCACAGAAGCTGCTGATGAGTCAACAACTGCAGGTGATAAAGCCCACACTTCTGTCAGAAGAAAAAATGCTGATAACTTGACTATTTTTTAGAGGACAGGAATGATTTGCAACTAAACTGAGTTTTGAATGCAACTAAATTAAGCACTCAGCTGCTATGTAAGAACTGTATCAAGATATTTACATTCCTACTCCAAAAAGAAGGAAAATGATTATTTGAACATACATCCAGATGTATGTTACTTTGTTTCACTGAATATTAATAACTTTTAATATTCAATATTTTAACATATGTGCATACTGGAATCTCTCGAATATATACCGTCTAATCACACTTGGCCAGAAATACTTTATACATGTAAAAGCTATAAATCAATTTAAAAGGCAATCTGTTAAAGTTTCCATTGAAAACAGTGCACAACTTCATTTTCCTGCCTGTTTCCCTATCTAAACATGAAACAAACAATATAATATTGGTTCAAAACACAAACACTGAATGAGATGACACACTATTACAACACTTGTAAATTTAGAGTGAATGAGTTCAATGGTATTTATACTGTACAGAATAAAAGCTATGTGTTAGATGCTATTTTTGCCATAAGGATTATTACTACAGTAATGTTCTCATCATGAACATATTATAATTAGTAAATATTAATTGCAGGAATAAATAGCTAAGGCAAATGCCCCCAAAATAAACTGCCAATTATTTTTAACCATTAAAAGAAAATACAAGAGATATTACTTTAAGGGATATGCCTGTTAATTATAACCTGAATTTCTTTTTTCCTCTGCTTACCAAAAATCAGTCAGCCATAGGGTAATTTTTGCTCAAAAATAAACACACACACAGACATCAGTATGTATAGTAAGTTTCTTCTTTCTCCTTTTTCTAGGGGCCATGTGGCAGCAGCCCAACTAACCAATTAAAACAAAGATTTAAAATGGGAGTTGGCAAACCCATAATTTTTGGGGTTTATAAAGCAGTGATAGTATCAAGAACAAACATATTGAGTATGAGTTAAGCCCAGGAAGGCAAAACTAAGGTCTCTGATAATTGATACCTAAGCACTGTTTTGGGAGAATTACCTGTGAACTTAAAATCACCTTGAAGCTTATAAATGTCTTGTAAGATTGTTTGTACTATCAAACCTATCTAATAAGGGCAAAGTGCATGGTGACCACTGTCAAACTAATTGTTCAATCAAGAATCAGTAAGTAAAAGGCATTAGCTCTGTTATGCTCCATTGCATACAGTTACATCCTTGATAACTGCCCTGTGGGAGTTTATGGATCCTACATGACCCCTGTCGAAACTCAATTGACTTCTTCCCTGCAAATTCTATTAGAATTGGTCCCTGCATCACTGCCCACAATAATCAAGAGCAGAGAGACTGATTTATGTATAAGCATTTTGTTTTAGTCAATAGAATATAAAATAGATGAGGTTATGAGATGGCTGTTTAAAAAAAAAATAGTCAACTGCCTCCCATTTTGTACCACAAATTTAAAAAAAAAAAAAAAGGTATTTTAAATCTTTAGTTTAAAAACTGGAAAAGCCTCAGGAACAAAGGGGAGGGGAAAGGAAAAAGAACTTTGTCTAAATACTGGTCTTTCAAAAAGTACCATAATTCACCAAAAAAATCATAAACAACTAATATAGCATGCAAATGTAATAGCTCTGAAATTTACTCACAGCAAGAAGCATTACTCTTACAATTTTTAGAAGTTCCTAGTAGGAGCAAAACTGATTAATTCATTGAGAAAGCATATGCTATTTATTAGCAAGTTTAAATATCTGGGTTAACCCTTTTTCATAGACTTGGAAACCTCAAACAAAGAGCCCATAATCCTTCATTAGGAAAAGTTACTGACTTTCCTCTGCTATAAATATTTAGCACTGTTCAACTCCTCAGCTCAGTTTATATTTTTAAGACATTAAAAAACTGGCCAACAACCTAAAATCTTTATAACATGGAACACTGGTACAACAAAAGCACTAACAGAACTTTAGGTATTTCTTTTTCATTATTTTCATTTTACTTCTGAATTTCTACAGTTTAAATGTTCCTACAAAGAACGATCCAAGTAGCTTTATGTATAGAAGTTGCTCTCATAATTATGAAAGTTCTGATAAAATCTTCTGAAAATATTTATCAAATGATGAGAAGTACATACTTACAGAAGAAAAGCAGGTAAATTTAATTAGCCAAATGTCATACTCTTAATACATGGGACAATGAAAGCAAGAGACACATCAGCTATCAGTTTCATGGAAATAAGAGAATGATTGAACATAACCATACTAAGAGTTCAGGAGGTTACGATGAAGGTTTTGGAAGTCAGGAAGGGACCGTTCTCAGGAATGTTTGGGCATATCACAAGCAGAAGGGCAATATAACACAAAGTGCACGAGATAAGCAGACTACATCAAAACCAAAAACATTTAACCACTGCTAGTTTAAATGCATTTTGGAAGCAATTTGAAGCCATGCAAAGATAGCCAGATTTCAAAGAGTAAATTCCTTTAAACACTTGAATTACATACCAACACAGAAGCTCTGGAAAAGTTAAGCAGCCAATGTAGAAACTGAAGGGAACAATTTGAACAGTCCCAACCACAGGAATGATGTACCTACAATGCAGAGATTAGAAAACTTGCAAATACAGCAGAACTGATACTGAGAACAGACCCTTGCACAGGCCGATTTCACTATACTAACAGCAGAACTCCTCTGCTGGTTTGTTTTAAATGGATAAATCCTTCCATTAAATATATTAGCTACATCTTAATTTTAACCAGAGAGCAACCAATATCTCCCTGAGATTATATAAAAATCCACACAGCTCATTAACCATGTACCTATCTTTACTGCCATTATCCTGACCACTAAAGTCAAGATGCATCTCTCAATCAAGCTTGTTTCACTGTAGCTTCATGAATCCAGAACATATCTATCTAAATCAAATCGATCTAAAACTTGGACTAAAGACAGCAAAAGTTAAATTCAGATAAATACATACTGACTGTCAGAAGGCCACATGTTTACAGCAAGTTTTTCTTTAAGAACAAATCTTACAGTTTTGTAGCCAAAATGTGTGGTACCTATACAACCATAAGCCTACCCATCCAAAGAATTCAATGTTTAGTCTTCCTCCAGGGGCATGCAGGTGTTTAAATGCCAAAAAAAAATCTTGGATATGACCTGATCAGCTGGCTACCATTCTTCAGCTACCTACACAGAAAGTGCTCTTCTTGAAATACTTTTTTGCACAACAGACTCCTCTACTCTTGCTCTCTCTCATGAAAAGTGATCTGTACAGGCACTCAAGTGTCGTCCCTGTGAGCTCCATGCCCCATCCATCCCAGCAAACTGCAGCACGCATGGCCCATTACACTGCTGGCCGGCGTGCTGTGCCACCCCACTCAAACTAAAGCACACACACCCCTCCAGGCAAATTTCTCCACTTAATGCTCCATCTCAGCAATTTCAAATTGTGTATCTAACAGCTCTGCAAAACCCTGAGCAGGGGGGCTTAGCCCACCCGAAGCCTGACAGAATCTGCCTTCACGTAATGTCATTGTATTTCCTTCTATAAACTTAACCAACAAAGGAAGCCATATTCTAACAAGAGAAATGCCTAGGGAAAAAAAAACCCTTTCAAAGTCTAAATAAAAGTATGAAGGCCCTAAGTAAGGAAGTATTTATTAAAGCCCCTGTGCTGGCATGAATTTCAATTCATGTAGGGTACGCTCACTGAGACCAATTGGGAATAAGAGCAAGACAGTAACGGTAGAAAAAAGCTTGCATATTTGCATATCTTCAAATCATTTTAAGTATCATGAACAGATCAGTCTTAAAAAAATGCCTGAAGCAGATACCTGCCATATATTAAAAACAAACAAACGAAAATACAACTTGGATTCTCATTTTAAATTTGCCCCACAAAGAATACATATTAATTGCACTTATGAAATACAAGCCTCTGTCACACAAAATATTTAATATCCATGCAAAACTTAGTACTTTTATCAAAATAAAAAATAAAATACACCTCCTAAAAATACACTAAAGCCATATGGCAGAAAAACTGCACAGTGTTTGCATATGACAAACATTACAATCTTTAAAAGAATATATAAATAATTCAGACTGCCTATGAATCTTGGAATTTTATCCATTTATTTGGAAGAGCTTACACAATGATGGTAGCAGTTGAGGGATGCCTAGAAAGAGTCTATTAAAATTTCTCACTTATAGTCATTATTGTACTTTCCATGCTCTACAGACTGATTACAAGTTTAAATCTGCTTTTTAAGGAAAAAATCCTGCTTCAGAGGAAGAATGACCACATCGAAGTCAATCATTATGTTCTCACAAAGGCAGTTTTCTTAATGTAAGGAATTAAGAGGAATACTTAATCTGAATAAATTTATTGCCCAAGACTAAATATATTACCCAGGAATAATGTACTTAACTTGAAACAGAATTATCTTTTTTTTCCTACTATTGTAAATACACCCTTGAAAATGTCTTCATTTGTAATCCCAGATGACTTTTCACAGACAAACAGTTTCAAGTCTTTTTTTAATGCAGTATTATATTTAAAATATCAGTTGCACAAGAAAAGAAATTCTAATATTCGGATACAATGTTTGCTCTGGCAAATTAAAGCCACCCTTTCTAAACCAGGAAATACTCATGGGACTCCAAACGTTGTCAGCCACCACGCAGTGCCATAAGGATCACAGATACCCAGCCTGGTGATTAGCACCATAAAGGCTGCATGAACACCTGACAAACAACTTTAAAAGAAATGTTATTCTTGGCATAGTACACAATTTCAGTCAGTCTACACTAGTTAAAATCTGAATTTTATCCTACCAAAACTACTTCACCCTTTGTCTTTTGGAACCAAACCAATCCAGTTTTCAGGCTCAAGATCCATACCCTAGGCATAGATCTAAAGTTTATTTCTACCAGTTATTCTTTTCTTTAGTTTCCAAAACATTCCAAATTTTGAAGAAATCTGAAAATGCACACATATATCTGTATGCATTTAAAAGTTATTGGCTTTGCTCAGAATTAGACTTCCAACAAATACCTAACTCAACAAAGGTAACGAAGTCTGAAACCTAACCTTTATTTTTTATTGCTTGTTACATAAACCCCATACTAAAGGGTAGTTGGAAATCATAGTCCAGATATTTGTCACTACTCTGTGCCCTGCAGAGCACCCAAAAGTCGGGTTAAGTGCTGTACTGCTGGCACCCAGTGAACAGCATAGCCCCATTGCTGACCTCTTACCAAAACAATACCCTTCAGGTTTCTCCTGAGGAAGCCCACTTACTCATTCATAACAGGTACACAAGAAACAAAGAGTTCACTTCTCAGAGAGTTTTGAAGAAATCAAAATTGTCTCCTCTAAGGGGACAGTTCCCATCATTCAGATCGGTAGACGCACTGCATGTGATGGGCTATGAATACAGATGACTTGCAGCTATAAACACATCTTGGAGGACTCCCCATAATCTTTGAATAAATTTGCATTTATTGATTTGGATTGTTCTGTAGGAGAGGACAACCATAGCATCAGTTTAGAGAATAATTCTACTATGTCTAAAATAAGACATGCATGAACTACCACAAAAATTCATGTAAAAAATTACCATTAAAATTCATAACTGACTCTTGGGAAAATGGGGTCCATGCAACATCAGGAACAGCTAAGGAAGTTGTAAAATAAACACAATTTAACAAACAGACCCAGGACAATCTGCATATGATGAAGCCCAGATCCAACATCTAATGGAAGTAAACTCCAAGGTTCATAAACTAATTAAGAAGAAACAAAGCACGGTTTGCTTTGTTTCTTTTTTAGTATTAGCAAGACAAAGTTTCTGGATAAAAGGGGAAAGCTTGAGGCTTTTAACCACGTTGCACCTGATGGGAACAGGCAATCTTACCCTACCCTTGGGCCACCAGTTACAGCCAGGCTGCAAAGTCCCAGCCATGACACATATACCCAGTTTTTTTAGCTCGTCAGTTACCACCCAGCCAACAAAACAGGGCTCCTTAGGCCTCCCTGTAACCATTTCCTTTGTGTCATTTCTGCAACAATTTCTGCAACAATTTCTGCAACAATCTACTGTAATGCATTTTTTCCCAGTGTTACTCTTGAAGGTCAGCTGAAACTTATTATTTCAGGATACTCCAGCCGGGCTGCAGAGGAGAAGGTTTGGTATGCAGAGCCCACCTTTACTTCATCAACTGCTCTAATTCACAAACATTTCTGGATGCAATTACAGGCAACTGGAAATTGGTGCAGTGAGCCAAGACAGATGCAATGTCCACACTGTTCTGAAAGACAAGCAGCAGAATTAGCTCTCCCCTGTCAATCCTGAAAAAACACAGCATAGTGGAATGGCACATGGCTGAAGGATACACTGCAGTCCTGCAACTTCCAATCAAGATATTAGTGGGGTGGGGAGGGAGGTTTGTGCATCTTTAAGGAACACCTTTAAAGGACACAGGCAATAGAAGGATGCTTAGTACAGCAGGAGGTAAGTAATGTATTCTGCATTTTTGGTTCTATTTTGTGTTAAGTTTTGGGGTTTATTTTAACAGCATGTGACCTGGGGTGCCACTAGGCATCATGTTAGAGGGGACGTTATGACAGCTGCACATGGGGTAACATCCTATTGCCTACTAAAACTGGTCCATTCTCTCAATAATCAGAAAACAAGTTCAACTATCCTCTGCAGAGGCAACAGAAGCAGTATCATGTGGTTCCTCTCAGCTTTCAGTTCCTGAGCTCACCCTTCTATGGACTCCTGCCCCCCCCAAACAAACATTACCATAAGATGCCAGGCACATTTCATTACAATATGAAACATATTTCATTTTGTTCACCAACGCAATTGCTCTTGCATTATTTTAACCTAGGTTCCCCTACACTTACAGAATGTAACTAATTACAGCTGAAATCACTCTCCCCCTTATATTTTACTAGTTAGCAAGAGATGTCCCTCACTAGAACTGTTACCCTTTTTTTATCATTTGTTTTTTCACAGAGTAGGATGCTATTTGTCACCACAGAACTGCTGAAGAATACGTGATGCAAACTGGTCTAAGGAAAATAGTCCTGAATTGCAAAGCTAAAGCTAAATAAAAGCTCAGTCCTTCTCTACGGCATACTAATAATTTTTTTTTTCATCTGGTATGTATGACAACCATGAAGAAAGAACATCTTTTAACTAGAACTGGCACTGAATTGACTCTGGCATAAGTTAAGACAGAACTCCTGCAACATTCAGCTCCCTTAAAATCCATACACATATAAGAGATCTGTGAGAAAGAAAAACAGCTGGCAAAGTCTTTTTTTATCAATCTTTCCTCAAACAAGTGTCACATGATCATATATAACTGTTCCACTCTACTCCGTATGCTTTAAATTAATTCTGAGCCACCAAAACCATTTCACAGAAAATTCTACGATCACCGAAGTGATCACATAGAGACAAATGATGTGAAACATACTCAGTTATTCACAGCAACCACAGCTTATATAGATTTTGTACACAGCCTGTTACAACTGAACATGCAAGACTGTAATACCACCTAATTTTTACTTAATAAAATCCACAATTTTTTTTTCTAGTCACAGGTTGTTATTTATTTCATATAGCAACGGAGTATGTAAATTTTACATCCTATATCATATATTGCAAAGGGGGAGGGGTTTTAAGTAGAATCTGCACAGCTTTTTCAGAGCCTAACTCATCCTTCATAATTTCAGTTCTTTGTAGTGATTTTGTTTCTCATTAGAAAATTCATTTCTTAGCTGGCAGAGTAATCAACAAATGCATCAAGCATCAATAGCCAGACCAAAGAAATAATTATTTCTCAGATAGGTACAGAGCTTTAGATGATAGCTAGTATCTACAGTAGTCTTAAACATTTCAGCACTGTAAGTGACGAGTTCCTGATTTAAGACCTCAG
Organism: Gymnorhina tibicen; assembly: GCA_013399875.1. NCBI lineage: Eukaryota > Metazoa > Chordata > Aves > Passeriformes > Artamidae > Gymnorhina > Gymnorhina tibicen. The sequence continues at coordinate 741,800 of VXAZ01003156.1, forward strand.
TAACTGAGCATTTTCTAGTCACAGAGTGGCCCATATTCATTGCTGACATTCCGCTAAACAAGTCCCAATAAAACATATCTATCATTAGAAGACAATTTTGAATTTCAATGTTGACCATGCTTCCTCATCTGCCAGAAAAATAACCATGAGCATTGAGGGTATGTTTACATCTGGGGGAGAATCTGCAGATTAAAGACAGTGTGTCTGAACACGAGGAACTGACCCCATCTTATATGATCAGTGTGACTGGACCCCTCCTCAACTTTCTCTTTTGAAATTTCTTCTCCTTTCCCAGTGGGGTTGGGGTTTTTGAGTAATCCTGCAGAGCTAACCTCCAGAAAAATGTCAGCCATCCAGTGTCATAGGATAGGATCAACCATGAGGAAGGAACAAAGACACTTAAGTACAACTGCATCAATAGTAAAAAAGACAATTTATCAAAATCTTCACTTGCTATTAGTAATGGAAAAAAAATGGGGGCACATCTGAAGATATAAATCATCTCTTCTATTACTGAAAACTCAGCATTAGGATATTTAATATACCAACATTCAGAGAAATGGTCTACTATTTTTTGGTACCAAAAGGGATCAACATTTTGTATCAAAAATGGTATACAAAATAGTTCACAAAATCAGGAGGAAAAAAACCCTAACAAAGAATTCTTCCTGTGCATAAATCAGGCTTTAAAATTCAAACTTGATTTTCTAAGCAAAATCCAAATCCACAGTCCAAGTTTTTATCAGAAGTAACTTTAGCAAATTAATTGTTTAAAAATCCTACAGTCCTGAAAAACGCTGCAGGCTTACTTTTAGGCCTTCTGCAAATAAGAGACGAAGAATTTAAGAGGGAAAAGAAAAATGTTGAAGGGGTTAAATAAAAAAGCAACTCCAAAGTATATGGAGATCTAAAGGATTTCTTTTTCTTGTGCCAGGCATGTGAAATGCACATTTCACTAGTACTGTAACAGATGTTCTGAGTTCTCATGTACTCTTGAAGTATAATTTTCTAATTCATCACAGCATCTTATAGAAATGAAATGGCAAGAGTAAGCATTCATTTCCTGAAACTTGAGTTCAAATACTGAGTAGGTAGAAATGAAGTGAAATGGCTCAATCCTACAAGATGACCCATCTCCTGTACCTGATGTCCCATGTCTAATCCCTTCAACAGGAGTGGACACACCCAAACACCTCCTAAGGTCAGACCTTGTGTTCACAGAGAATAGAAAGCTAAAAAGCTAACTCTCGCTGAGAAACCTGATTGCAACTGCAAAATATCTTTAAAATAGAGCATAATTTCAAATTTCAGATTAGCTGAAGCACATGGAAGACATCAACCAAAATCAGTGTTGAAGAGCACCAGCTCCTATTCTGTTGGAAAGAGGTACACAAGTGTACTTTGGCCACCTAGAAAACAAAGCCAAAGTATCATGAAGCCACAGTAATTTAATTTTGGTGGGTTTAACTTGCTTTTCTTGCTGCTGGCCATTTTGGAAGTGGGTAGACAAGCTTCACTTGTAATTTCTCCTTTTTTTTTTTATTTTAAACTTACCTACACAGAGAAATTCACTATCTGTCAAGAAAGATGAAGTTGTCTGACAGCCTAACTAAACACTGTTTCGGTGTCTGGCACCAATCTTTTTAATGACCATCTTTCCAGTGAAACTGAGCATGCAATTAAAGAACCTAATCACACTACTAAGACTTTTTAGACAAATTAGCTTTTTAAATGTTGAGTATTTAAAGTGAGTTTAGGAAGAATGTTAGTCAAATGCAACTTAAAATTGTCGATTAGGTTAAAAAAGAAAGCGCAAACAGAATAGTGTTTTTGCATGACATAGAAAAGCAATTTTATTTCTGGATAACTGTTGCTTTTTTCCTAGAATAAAGGTTATTGTAAGTTAGGCTTTCTCCAGGCGTATTTTTAAGTTCCAATCATGTACATTCACTTCTTCAAACTACATTAATCCTCTTGAATGTTCATTCCCTGGGCTGCTACTACCTATGTTCATCAGAAATAGCTTCTCCTCACAACAACATCCTGAAAAAATTCTTCATCTTATTGGAAAACAACTTTGTTTACATGACAAACCAGGACACATCAGCCCTTCCTATGGAAACATTTTGACTGTGGGGGCCCCAAAAAAACGAGCCACAGAGGGTCTTGGTCACTGGTGAAACTCCAACAGCTGCATTCAAGTGGTAAAAGGATGCCACAGCTCCTGAAGACAGGCTCTGCTTGGAGCAGGTAATCCAGAAACAACATGGAGCACCTGACCTCCACACAGAGTACCCAGCAGCACCTACCACAGCACCACCGAAATACCACTTTGGAGGGTTTAATGCAAAGCACAAGAGCAGCAGCTGCACTGACATCCCCCAACCCCGCAGCATAATTAAGCAGTTTACAGTCTTTCAGCATGAGGAGAAGGGGCATTCGCTTCCAAGTCCACTGCTGAAACAGGCTACGGAACTAGACTGAGTAGCTGGAAAACATAGCTCCTCACAGACAGTTCTACAGGAACTACAGTCACATCAACTTACAATGTTTATTCTGACTGTACACATTTCAGAGTCAACTTCTTGTCAGTGAGGCTTTGTCAACACACAATAACGCAAAAGATGAAAAACTAGTATGACACAAGTGAGTCGAAATGTTTCTAATGTTTTTCCAGTAACTGCTATGACATTTTTAAATTAGAAAAAGATATGACTTTTATTTGAAGGGTTCCTCCAAAAGCCTGATATTGAAGCCAATACTGTACAAAGCTTTGTGGTAAATCTCATTAAGTAACAGGTCTATTTGATGACCTACCACCACCACACTACCTTGCACAGAGTGCCAGCAGTAACTGCACTGCTTTAGTAAAAACTTGTTTCCTAAAATGCACACCGTACTTATTGGTTAAATAGAACCCCAGTAACTTTAAAACAAAAATCAAGAAGAAGGAAGGAATGGATATTTGTAATTAATTTAATCTAAAATTGATTGGGGAATAACTTTGCAAAATTAAGAACTTATTTTTTTAAAGACTGTTAAAACATAATTTTTTATTTATTTCAGCTATGAGGTAAGTTTAAGAGAACATAATTCTTCCAATTAAAATTAATCAAGAATTTTTTTATTGCATAAGAAGTACACATATACATACAAAGAAAATACACCTGAACAAAAAAAACACACTTATGGAAATCACCAGTCCTAGGAGTCATACAAGCTGAACAAAATTAAAATCTTTTTCTGTCTTTATTCTAATAGGAGGTAACTGCAGGGGTGAGTCCACTGAGATTTTATTCTTCCTTATTGTGAACTCACGTCCCCAACATCAGTAAACAAGAGATACACATGTCAAGGACAGACTTTATTTCATAGGTACAAGCCTAGGAAAAACTGAAGGTCATTCATTTTCACCAGTCAGAATGAATATTAAGGACTCACCACAAGACAAAGACAAAATATCTGCTCTATTAAAAGCTACTGTAAGTCTGTGGCAAAATTGGAAGCATTTCAAAGCTGAGAAAAGTTCTGCTTGCAGACTGGGGCAGGATGGCAGGGTAGGAGAAGGTTTCTGTTGCGGAGTCCTGGGAGAAAGCACAGCCTGGAACGACATTCTTAAACCTACAACCACTGATTAAACATTGTCTTAAGGCAAAAATTCTACACAATGAGCTTAAGCATGCATTACGGTTTGTAGCTAAGTTATTATCTGCAATAAACTGATAACCATTCATTAACTTCTGAGCATAAGAGACACCTGGCAAGCTATTTCATGCCTCAAAGAATTTACAGCAAAAGGGAGGCAAACACACAGTGCAGGTGACTTTATATCAGGAAAATAAAATGAGTATTTAAAAATGCCATTACCTTCCAGCTGTAAAATGGATTGACATTGAGATTTTCCAACAAATGCAGTTTTTAAAACTGATTCTGAATCCTTATGTGCTATAAGCAGAAAAGTAAGCATAGTCTTTCAATTAATAACAAATAGCTATTAGGAAAGTACTTTTAAGTGAAAATTAATTTTATTATTAAGGCCCATATGAAGAAGTACCAAGTATGTGCTTCACAAGCAACCCTAACTACAAGGGTCAGAAAATAGTATGTGTACTGACAGATACAGCTTATAAGATTCCATGGGGGGAAGTTAAAAAGAAGATATGAAAATTAAAAATTAATAAGTCTACAGTACAGTAGTTCTGAACAGACGTATTCCCAGAATCACAACTTCCAAGGCAATCTCTAAGGACAAGATCTTTGGCTCCATAATAATTTCTGAAGCACTTGGGAGTTCTGTAAATTATTTCATCTGCTTCAAAGCAGATTAAGGGAAGGAAAACTGCAGAAGTGACCAGAGCTCTACATCAGCTCCCCACAACAGAAAGCCAAACATCACTGCATTCTGTGCACACCAAACACTGACATTGCTGAGAGCTACTTGTTCAAAGACAAAATATGTCCTTTAATAATTCAACTCCTCCTGAGACTCAGAAACAAGATAAGAGGCTAAAACCAACTTTGAAACGGGATATTCAGAATTGCAGGTAACATCCACGTTCATTGGCACAGACTGTGATACCTTATGTGATTTTCTGCCACCAGGCAGCATAACCACCCCGATACCATGATGCAAACAGCCCCAGGCCCTCCAGCTACATGCCTCGCATTGGTGCTTTCATCTCACAGCCCTCCTGACCAAATACAAAGACACAACTTTCTACTGCCCAGCTCAAAATCCAGTTCCCTCCACATGAGTTTGCCTACAAGTTCATAGAGATCTTTTAAATTTAAAAAAATCTTGTCCATTTAAACCATTTCTACCCTCTCTGTAAGATGCTTTGCAACTTCTGGAAATCCAAATCTTGTACAGAAATTATTAATCTCTTCCCAGTCCTGTATTTTCCTTGTCATTTTTTTTAATGTTCCCATGAGTCACACAAAGGGCCATAGCCATGTAACTTTCCAAGAAAAACTAGGACTTCAGGTCTCACCTTTCCAAATCTTTCTAAAATTTTTACACAAAAAAAGGAAAGCATTTTTCATAGCTTTTCATGCCATAAATACATTGTTAACTTTAGCTTCCATCTGCTAAATTCTTTCTTTGATTTGGTAATTGATTTATACAACATCATCCATACCAGACCAGTACTTTAAAAAACTCCCGTGTTCTTCCCTTATGATCAGTTTTTCCTGGAAATATTTAATATCCCTTCTGCTATGAGCAGAAGTAAACAAGTAAACAAGTAAACAATTTTTCCCACTGACATTTTCTTTAGTCTGTTGTAATTCACATTCCACTGGCCTCTTGACTGCTCCTTCTCTGGTATCAGTTAAGCTGCATTTTTTCTGCACAAACACTTTTTTTGGCCAAGGACAAGCAAGTTTCACAGCTTTTGAAACTGAAAGGAACAATCATATCATCCAGCAAATTGCAAGTTTTGCATGGCAAAGCTTTCAGCTCTGGCAGGATTAGGACGTATTCTACCAATTTTAAAAAGCCATGTTAATTCCAAGTATACACATAAACCTGTTGGTGTTGGACTGTTTCCTAGTGGTACTGTTAAATTTACAGCAGGTAGGCTTTCTGCTGCCTATAATCACTTTTTAAGATTATCAAGTGGGTTAAGGTCAAATATTGCCCTTAAGGTGATATACAAACATATAATTAAAATATTTTTATTTGACATGCTATCAACAACTTCTAAATATATGGGTGAATGCAATAAAACTCAAACCTCTCTCAAACAGGTAATCAAGGAAAGACCTTATTAAATTTAACAGACAAAAGAAGAGCTGTAATCCTCCAATTATGTATCTGAACTACAAGTTTATCCTTCATCTGCTGCGCTCCATGCATTAAAATATACACATCAGCTGACAATATCTTCAGCTTTATACATGAGCAAGACATCAAAAAAAGAGGTGATTCTTTGATTTTATTGACTCCCTTCTCCCAAGTTGTGTTCAAAGACTGTCCATGAAGGAGAAAGGGGGAAAATGACAACCAGTCCTTACAAGTGGGTTGTAAACACAAGTAACGTGATGTGTATTATTGCAAAGGGTATATCTAGAAACGCAGTGAACAGCACCAGAAAGGTAAATGCTGCCTGAAATACTGAATAAAACAAACACCATCAAAATAAAGTCTTGAAAAATACAGCAACTTCCCAATCAATGAAAACTTAGTTGAATATGTAATTCGGCACACACACACCACATCCCACACATTCATCTATTTTTTATCCTAAATTCCATAAGGGGCATTAACTCAGCACTAATGAATCCAACCTGTGTCATATTTTATATACTGCAACAGGATTCTCCTGTCAGTACACTTTTCAGTAGAAAGGTGAATCCAGTAAAACAACCCCACACCAAATTTTCACAGTTTTTAGAGGGGTCTAATTCCTTTGCATATTATGCTCAGCAAGTCTGCATTCCTTACGGAGTTTCATTAAAAACCGAATTTAAGTAGCTTTGACTTATCAGGACACAGAATAAAGCAGTAATCACATAAAACAGTCAGTGCAAATCAATCAAAATGACGGCCAAAGCAGAAAAAGCTATTAATTGGCAGCAAACCCTACATATAAACAATACATAGACTGACTACATGTCTAATAAAATACTAAGTATCCATTAGGAGTGGCAAGATTAACTTCTTTCAGCAACTGGGCTGCTAACTAAGAGCCTCTATAACTTTTCTGCTCTTTTTATACCTGTCACTCTTTTTAGTACTCATCAGCACAATTCATCTACTTTCTTAGCCACAGAAAGGGACATTTTTAGAGTAAGAGATACTTACTTATATAAGTATGATGTGCTTATTTTGTGGAACAAAACCAAAACTAAAACAAACAAACAAAAAAAACCCCAATGTAATACTGTAAAAGATCTTACTGATGATAAAATACATTTCATTGCAGTATCTGTTTTATACCTTACATATCTTGTGTGGATTACTGCATAGCCTCTTCTTCCTGGGGTAAAGACTTCAGATAAATCAATCATCACATGTTGAGTTTCATACAGTATTTCAAGAAATTGTTTCCATGGCTATTCCATCTGTTGTGCAGGAATATCAACTACTATTACTGTTTTAATATGACAAGTGGATAAAATTCATAAATAGCCGAGTAGCCAGTCTCATTTGCTAAAACAGCATAGATGCTTATGACCATAAATCTCTAAATTTTTTCTGTCCCGCTTCAATTTTTCTTATAAATCTTTCAATCTGGTTTTGCTTTTTCAGAAATCTGGACTAAGACACTTTCAACAGCTGGAGAACTTGGAGTCAATACACCACAGAAATCAAAGCCAGCTACACAAAGTACAAACCCACACCAAAATTCATTCAATGCTTAAAATATCTGTATCCAGAGTTTGATCAAAAAAATCTTAACTTTTTTTTCCAGAGGAAATTAAACTGTAGTGTACTAGCCTGGCACAAATTTTCTCATCCCATACAATATTTAATAAAGATTTCAAACACAATGATCTGCAAAGTGGAATTTATTTCTCACACACAAGGTGCATAGAAACGGAGAAGATAAAATTGATGAGATATATTTTTATACACACAAAGTCTTCCACTTATCTTAGAAGGAATAGCAGGCTCTGTTTCTGTGACAGAAACAGCAGTCAGGTCACAGCAAGAAGAGGTGTCATAGTTTATCCTACCAAACAGGAATAGTACTTAAAACAGAACAACACAACAGAAAAAAAAAAAACCATACAAAAACAAACAAACAAACAAACAAACAAACAAAAAACCCACAAAAACCAAAACAACAACCACCAAGACAGCACTCCAGTTTGAACCTTTATGTTAAAGTGAGCTGCTTTCAAGCTCTTCTTGACTAATAAATAAAAACAAGTTTCTGCCCAAGAAGCACAAAATACACTGAACATTTTACCCTAGAAACATAGACAATTTATTTCAGGCTCAGTATTTCCTGCGACAAATCCCTCCTCCCTGAGGACCATGCTTCATCAAACATCTCAACTTCTTTCTCCCTATGCTACCATGCTCCTTCCCACTACCAAGAATGCCATCACAACAGAAGTTGTCTTTTCAGGTCACCAGTGCACACTCCAAGCAGTTGAATGAGATATTTGAATTAGATTGTATGAATGAGCCATATTTGGGTGAATTCTAAGAAGGGGTTTACAGTTGATAAGACTGTTTTCATTTCCTCTTTTTACTTGGTGATGATCTTTTACTCCTTTTCTGCACTTCTACATCGTCTGTGATTCTGGGATGATAACCACTCCTAATCACACCCTCATAAGTAGTGCTCAACACACTTGCTGGCTTTTTTCCTTTGCATGCTTAAACCTGATGACACAGGCAGCACACAAACACTACACAAACACCCAGGGGCAAGACCACCCTGAGTGACGGCAAAATTGTATTTCCTATCTATTGACTGCAGGATCAGGTACTCAGAGGCCAAGAAGATACTTTAAAAAAATACTCAGTCTTTAATTTCACTTAAGCTTGAACAATGACATTAATAGCAAAGCAAGCCCTGAGCTGAAGGCAGCTAGCAGTTATGATGATAAACAGGAAAGCTAAACATTGCATGATGTCCTGGGTTACAGTGTATTCTATTACCATGAGCTGTTGAAACCAGGTGCAGCAATGTTCCTTGCCTCCTCCCTCCGGACTATCTCCTGTTAATGGGCCCAACAATGCCTTGCCCCATGACTCACCAGCCCATTGTGAGATGCTCCGCCCAGGGGGAAGGAGCCAAGCATTCCCACCTGGATAAAATCTGGGGTCTGGAACAGCACAGGCAGCCTTATCTGCTGGGATCCCAGAGGACAAGAGCTACACAACTGCTACTGGACTTTCTGAGGAGGACCAGACCTTTTCTACAAGATCACAGCTTCAACAGAACCACTTCAAAGAGAGCTGCAGCTACCACCGAATCGGACTGCTACCAACATCCTGCCTGGCAGGGTGCCAGGTTGTACCCCTGACTCTCTCAGGTTAAACCAGTGTCTCTGTATTATTGCTTTGTTTTATATATATATATTTATTTATTTATTTATTTATTTATTTATTAGTAAAAAAACTGTTATTCCTATTCCTCATATCTTTGCCTGAAAGCCCCTTAATTTCAAATTTATAATAATTTGGAGGGAAGGGGGTTGCATTTTCCATTCCAAGGGGGGCTCCTGCCTTCCTTAGCAGACACCTGTCTTTCAAACCAAGATACATGAAAAGGGGATTGCAGCTTGAGCTAGCATAGGAATTACTGGTGTTCAATCAATTGTGCTGCTTCACGCTGACCCTACAGTCATCAGGACATCCTTGGGAATGATTCAAAATTTCAACTTGGCCTCTAAATAAAATCTCCCATTCAGCCACAGAGGCGCTGTGAGAATTGTGATTGCTGGAACTAAGCAGAGATCCTGAAATAAGTAAAATCAGTTTCAAAAATGAAGTCAGAAAAGTTGAGACACTCCTACGTAACCAATACTTCAGTCAAAGAGAAAATATTTTCTTTGTGTTAAAAAACAACTGCAAATGTCTGCAATGTTTCTTCTGCTAAACTGAAGCTAGGAAATGCTTTTGAGGAAGTAAAATGTGACTGAAACATGACTTGGTAAAGAAATGAGGGTGGGGTCTCACGGTCCAGGACTAGACTGGACTACAAGGCAGAAAAAATTGTCCTTAACACCAACAAGCCAGTCAAGCCTGCACACGTGAAAGCCCTACTTCTCCTAAAGACATCCATAAGAACTCAGAAATTCTCCTGTTCTTCTTACAGTTTCATTTTTAGCTACAGCAGACTAAAGGCCAGCTACTACCAGACAACACAGCCCTGACCCTCAGACCTTAACCCCCGTTCAATGGTCACTTCTGCTCTCTTCCCCCAGCATTAAGCTGATTCAAGGGCCCTAAGACTTTTCTATTTTGGTAAAGTACGTTTTCTGCTGGTTTATTTCTCTGCACCAGTGTATCATAGGTCATATAAGCAGCAGTGTGCCAAATGAGAAGCAGAAGGTGCATGCAGGAAGGAGAGCAAGGACTCAGGAGAGCAGTAAGAATGCCTGCCCTTTCAGCAGCTCCTAGCCAGCACATCAATTAAGTTGTCATGCAGATCCATAACGCACTTCAAAACATGAATGGGTGGGGCAGAGAGACATGCAGAAAATTCTATCAGCCTCACCCATCTAATTTTGGATAATTCAAAACAGCTGTTGCAACTGGTTCTGAAGACAATAATCTTCAAGGGAAAACTGCATCATTCCATACACCATACAGGCAAAAGCACAGTGGCTTTTGAGTACAGCCACAATAGAAGTAACCACTAACAATTCATGAATTCCAGTACCTATGGACAAGATAGCAGTAACAGTTCTTAAAGAATTTAAACAATAAATTCCTAACGCAGTACAAAACTTTGAGCAAATTACACATAATTTAAAACTTTCTTTAGGAAATATCTGGAACTAATTGTGTCGTTACATTAGCTAGAAGTTACCATATTTTAATCACTCATGTTTTCCCTCATAGTGCTGATTATAATTTTGTACTTGCACAATTACAGTTCAACCTAAGGGAATGCATACTAAAGACAATCCAATCCAAAAACTTATTTTCATTGTTTTATCAATGACTACAAGCAAAGAGTATTTATGCAGAGCATATTAATATTTTTAAACAGTAATATTAGGGACTGCACCATGCAGAACAGAAATACAGTATCCGGTGTGGATTGCAGATACACAGTAAAACCTAAATTGCGTAAAATCTACAAGATGACTACAACTTAAATGGTCAGTCACAGCTTGACAGGACAACAATTTTGATATAATACCTTTCAAATCACAGAGCAGTATAAGCATGAAAATTGTATACACAAAATCCCAATACAGTAATAGCTTTAGGGCCCTTTAACGCATGTCTAAAATTTTCATTTTCTATAAATGACAGGCATGGCAATAAAAACTCTTGACCTGGGAGAATTTATTTTTAACAATGCCTCTCCCTTTTCTATTTCTCCTGTTATTAACAGGAGCAGAGCCAGGTTGGCAGCAGCAGACAAGAACATCAGTCTTGAGACCACAAGGCAGGGGAGGAAGGGAAGAAGGAATTAGCAGCGACCATGTATTACCTAAAGCAAGCCCAGAGTATACAAAGCAGTGAGGAGGCACCAATTGAAGACCAAAATACTATGCAATGAAAAGAAGGCTTTACAGCTAACAGAACCTGAATTACATTCTCAAAACAAACCTCCAAGATAAGTAGTCAGTCAAAAACACCTACCACAGGATATTCCTAACAGCAACACATGAAATTCCTGACCACACAAAAAAGGGTGCTGTGGGCGAAGTAAATCAAATAAACAGGCAGGCCAGGACAACTTCTTATGAACGCTATCCTGAATGCCAGAGCTGCCTTCTTCCCCGCCTTCAACCCGACTCCAAACAGAAGGAACGGGAGACGGAGACTGTAATTTCTGCTACAGACCTTGTGTGGACGAGACACTGCAGGAAAGCACAGTCTATGTCTTCACTCTCTTGCAGATTTTCCTGGCAGCATAGGACAGCAGCCTGAAAGCCACTTCTATGGGTCCTGCTAGCATGAGGGCAGAAAAAAAGCATTTCTCTACTGCTTTTCATCAAGTTGCTTCAACGCTATGGGAGTAAGTTGATGGGGGAGGGAGAGTCTCTTCTTAGGAAAATGCTGCCTTTCTTCAGGCTGTCATTCAGCTTCAGGGAGAAACATCACTGGTGGTAGTGGAGGTGTTCGATTTCTCAGGTCTTGGGAAACACTCTCACAAATGTACATGGAACCTGAAATTATGATACTTTGTATAGCTCCTGTCTCACATACAATTTTGTTTCACGTGCTTTGCTCTTACTTCATACTTCAAGTACACCAAGAGACAGTGCTGTAATTTCACTCTTAACTGTCAGAATGATCCATCAAGTTAGAATATATCATTCCCAGGATTATCCTATCCCCAAAGCACAAAAACATACCTGCTCCTAATACTCACACTGTGATTAACACTAGTAAGATTTTTTTTTTTAAATTCCTCTACTCCAGAAGAGGTTATGCATCTTGAAAACTACTGGAACTCTTTCTAGAATTCTGAGTGTCACTGAAGGGACATGAAACACACCATACTTCTCACATCTAAAAAACCTTATTGACTTACAGACATGGCACCAAGTCATGCTGACCAACTTTATTTGTTTATGTGGTAAGTCTAAGAATTATGTTCTTACATATGTTTAAGGAATTTTAAAAACGTTGTTGTTCCATTCTATAAACAACCACAGAAATACAGTATTCTACAGGAGGGAAAAAAACCAAAACACCTTTTCATACAAGGAAACCAAAAAACATGGATATTGTTTATTATCTAAAGAACTATAATACTTAAATATCTTCATGTGAGAATTGATGAAAAGTTAAAAGTCAAAGAATATATCATCAAACATTAGTTTTCCACACTTTAGAATCCCTGTAGAACTAAATATACTAGGAACACCTAGAGCAACAAAACAGGATGTTTTCAAGAAACTAGCATAAATTTAAAGCTATTTCTGTATTTACCAGCAACAGAAGTATTTTTCAGATATAAATAAGGAGGCAGTGTAGATTTTATAGCCGTGTGCATCACTGGAAGTCTCATACATGCTAAACATCACATAATGAAAGAGCATCCGTTAGCTTGCGCCTAATCACCCAACAAAGCTAGAAGCAGCAGAATTCGGATGCTGTGCTAAGAGAGACGCTCTCTTTGGTGCTTAAGGAAGCAAGCATCTTAGCTTTACCGGTTGATGACAGAACCTTCGTGGAGAAACTCCCATTGCTACAGAGCCAAAATAATGAGCTCCTCTCCTCTCTTGACCTCCCTGCTGCAGTGTGAAAGGGGTACACTTGAACAGTTAACAACTAGTTGTCCTCAAGCAGAACCACACAGCTCCAAGCCAGGGTCACAGTGGTAGGAAGGATCACGCAATCACAACCACCTCCCTTGTCACTCTCTTTCTGAGTCAAACCCTGCTTCTCTCAACTTAAAAAACTTCCACTCCACAGTTAAAACTTAATGGTATTTTTGTACCTTCAGGCTACCATTAACTTAGGCATTCCATACTTTAACAATGGTATGCCAACTTTCATGGTGATGATAACAATAACACAATGTTGTATTAGTAGCAGTAGTCATAATAGTAGTAATAATAATAACAAAGCAGCCAATTTAAGAGTGTGTCAATGCTGAAGACACAGGACAGAATGCACAGTTCTGAATGTAAAGGTGTTTCCATCTGGCTATTTTTAAATCGGCTGAAATCGAGCAAGGAGCACACAATTGCTGGCCTGTGTTTAGTACCCTGTAATTACCCAACTATTCAGGCAATTTTTGGTTATATTTCCCATACTGCAATGTTTGCTAGCTTATCACCACTCCTAGCTTTAATGCTCTTTAATGCTTTTTCTCTTTCTAAACATGTTTAGAAAACTTGTAGTCATTCAAAAATGCATCCATACTTCCTGTTAATCCACTTCCAGAGTCTGAATCTCTACCTTACCCTAACAAGAAACACTAATGCCTTTTATTTCATAGTCCATACATAATGTTGTTCATTACTTATTCTCATCTATTCATCTCCCTTAAAGGCATACAGCATTTTGAAATAAGATGGTCTTACCTCTTTTTTCTACTTTTTCTGAGACTCAGATTCTAGAAAGTTTGTTTTCTTGCTCCTAAGTATCCACCAGGACTTAAATTTTCTTGCAGTGGATTCTTGTAACTACAAGGCATCACAAAAATGTTTTGTGAAAAGCAAACAAACACCAAAGGTATAACTGACTTTCACTTCATTTCGATTCTCAATCTATAACAGGCTGGGTATATTTTCAATTCAAAATCTGAAAGTCAGACAAACATTAAAGAGGTATTAAAGCATGAAAGAAGCCATACAGAAAACCTTTAATTAGTAAGAGAAGAATAATCTTTTCTGTTGCTTTCCCTAGGGAATTGTTGGGAAAAGATGCTGGCCATTCAAATTTTGTCAGACTTCCATAAACGTAAAACCAGCATGTTTCCAGATGACTGACCTGAACACTACAGATACTCTTGCAGAAAACGCACCATCATGCAACACATCATGTTCTCCCAAGACATGCTTCCATAGAAATACACACTGTCAACAGTCTTTTTTATCAAAATTTGTATGTCAGAGCAAATCTTTATTATGTATCCTATTTCAGGACAGTATTTTTTATAATTGCTAACAGAATACCATTCAAACAGATACGCTATCATATCAAACCATCTAGAGCAGAGTATTTTAGCCCAGCCTTATATAAAAAACAACATGAACCTCCTCATTAGAAAATACAGAGTTCTGTTTGAAGTAAGAAGAAATCACAAAAGGGCAGACAGTTACAAAAGTCTGCCATCTGGTCTACATACAATGTAGACCTAACAACACTGACCAAAAAAATTATTGTCACTATAAAAACAGTACCAACAGCCCAACAAGATAAGGATGAGTTGTTAATCTTTGCACCATTAGATGCATTATGTGTACATATATATATATATGTCCTTGCATATAAATATTTCAGCACTTTAAATCCACAATAATCTTCACTTTAATTGAGGTACGACTAAGCAGAACTACTGCACTATCTGAGCTTTCCTCTCTGAAACAGAGCAGCAAACTGCCCCCACCAGCCAACCTTACCCTGCTTTGGTCCATCAGACCCTTGCTGTAGGAACTCGGCCAAGGTCATAGCGTAAGTCAGCACCATCACAAGCCTGTGACCCCAAATCCTGGCAAGACCATGCTGCCTCTCATCAGGCAGTCCAGAAGGAAGATACTCTGCATTTCATTAGCCATCTTCTGGCTCACCCAGCACTTCTCATACAGCCTAAAACTGCATCAAACAACATTCACTACTACAAGCCAAGAGACAAAAGCAAGTATAGAATTATACGTCACAGTGTAAAGCCTCAAACATTAATTACATATATAAAAGGATTGCTAAAACACTAAATCAATGTTGAGAACTAGAGTTTTAATTTGTGTTCCTGTACTGCCACCTAAAGATCAGAGTGAAAAACAGGAACAGTAGTGGACAACATGACTTTTATCTGTAGTCCTGCAAATGAGCAGTAATGTTTTTCTGATACCTCACTTTGAACAATGACCACACCAGATTCAACCAGATCAAAACCAGATTGATGAAACAGTTCTATTTCACATCACAGTTTAGCAGAACTTCACCATTTCACTTCACCACAAAAAAAAAAAAAAAAAAACAAAAAAAGAATTTGAGATTTCTGTATGGATGTATATATCTCCTTTAATAAGATGAATGTCAGCTTGGACAGTCTTGATCTATAAACTCTGTTTAGCCACAGCATATTTTGCAAAGGAGGACAGATTGGTGGAAATATATTTTTGACTTCTTTATTTACTTTTCTAAATTTAACTGCTATCACTATTTAGAAAAAATAAAAAAAAGAAACACAAACTAAACCTCTCATGATATAACAAGTTGGCAATACCATTATTTCTCCCAATAAAACATGCCCTGGTTACACATCTACATCCAAACACCTCAGATTCACTTTTATTCCACCTGTTGCTGCACTCAGCCTATCTTCTGAAGTCTGCAGCCTATCACAACTTCAAGTGGAAAATGTTCAGTCATCACCCCGAAGGACTCTGATGTCACAAGTCAGACTTCACAGATATAATAGCTAGAAATTCCTTTGAGTTTGGTGGTTATTTGGGGTTTTTTTGGAGGAGTTTTTGTTGGGTTTTTGCTTTGATTGGGATTTTTTTTCAATATGCTGAAGTAAGATGCAAGCATTGCCTGGGATACACTGGCAATTTTTTCTTTGATTAAATGAGGATCACATTCTCATATCTTTAAACAGAAGCTGAGATGACCTGTAAACGACTGAAGCAAATCACCTGGATTGTTTCAACAAACAAAACTTCAAATGTTTTCAAAATAACTCCCTTCCCCCCCCAAAAAAAAAACCCCAACCCAAACAAAAACCAAACCAAAGCAAAAACCTAAAAAAGAAAAGTTAGCAGTATCGAATTTTCTCTTGTCTCTCCCCATCTTGGCAATTACACAGGGTTTTGGCTAATCTAGCAGTGTGTTTCCGTATTAATATACAGATGTTCTTCAAACAGCTCCATCACAACCCAGCTTGCTGGGAAACTGCTCTAGGTTAGAAAAAAGGTTTGTTTGTTGCCTTTTAAACAAACACAGAAGGTTACTATGTGCTTGTCGGTTTCCACTTGTAAGGATTTGCGGGAGGAAGGCGGGCACTTATTAAAGGCATGTCTCAAAACCACGTGCTCCTTACACGGGATAAACCTGAGCCGGCGACAGGAAACTCAAACACCGCCCGCTGCCTATTCCATGAAGGCTGGTGCCTGCTCAGCTCTGCGAATGCCCAGGGCACAGCTCCCTGTTGCCCCCGCCAGGCTGGGGAGCACCTGAGCGGAGGCTGGAGCCTCCCGCCATCGCCAGCCCGGCGGGAAAACGCCGCGGAGCAGCGGCGCCGCACCGAGCCACGCCGGCTCTGCCGCCTCCTGCCAGCCCGGGAAACCTCCCCACGAACTCCCCGCGCCCGGGAAAAGGCGGCATCTTCAAAAAAGCCGTTTAAAAAAGAAGACCCCAGTTAAAAAGAGCGGCAGGAAGCGGCAAGCCTCGAACCTCAGCCCTGGCAGCACAGAGCGGCGGAGACCGGGCATACCCGCCTCCTCTCCGCAGCACAGACCCGACCCTGGCACAGCCGGCTCCTCTCCAGGCCAGACCCCCACCCGACCCGGCACAGCCGGCTCCTCGCCGGGCACAGACCCCCACCCCACCCGGCACAGCCGGCTCCCCGCCGGGCACAGACCCCCGCCCCGCAGGCACCGCGCGGCCCCGCCCCGGCGGAAGGGGCGGCGCTGGCGGCGGAGGCGGCCGCCCGGTGCGTTCCGGCCGGTACCTGCGCAGGCAGCGCTCGCACACGCTGCCCAGCTGCTCCTTGGTGAGGACGTAGGCGAAGGGCACGTCGCGGTAGAGCAGCTCTCCGGGCCGTATCTTCCGGCGGGAGCGGAGGCCGTTGCCCTTGCCCGGGCTGTGGAAGCGCTCCAGCGCCGCCGGCTCCATCCTGCCGCGCGCGCCGCCACCGGCAGAGGAGAGCGCGGGCCGCCCCGCCCGCCGGCACGTGATCGGGCGCTGCCGCCGCCATCTCAATTCAGGGCAAGGGCCGGGGCGGGCCCCGCGGCGGGCAGGAGCCGGGCCCGCAGGGATGGAGCCCCGGCTTGCGGCACACGCGTGTCCTGGGCGAGCACGGCACAGCCGCGCTGAGAGGCGTGGGGCACAGGGTAACCCTTTGCCTGAAGAGACAGCTAATAATACATGTCACAGAATCCCAGAATAAGTCGGGTTAGAAGGAACCACAGTGGGTCATCTGGTGGAGCCTCCCTGCTCAAGCAGGGGCATCCCAGAGCACATTGCACAGGACTGCATCCAGATCCAAGACAGGATCTTGAATATCTCCAGTCAGGGAGACTCCACAGCCTCTCTAGGCAATCCGTTCCAGTGCTCAGTCACCCACACAGTAAAGAAGTTTATGTTCAGGTGGAACTTCATGTGCCTCAGTTTCTGCCTGTTGCCTCCTTCTGTCCTCTTGCATGGCGACACCAAGCACAGCCTGGCTCCATCCTCCTGGCAGCCTCACTTTGGATATCTATACACAAAATATTAAACAGTTTGGTTTACAAACGAAGAGGTATGATAACGATTCTGTCAAAAAACATCCCAATGTAAACATTATATTTCTGAGCTGGCATCTGGATGTATTTCTGGATCTCACTGTGATCTGAATACAAAGAAATATGACTGGGCCGGTAGCTGCGGGGCACCTAAGCGCTGAGGTGTTTCTCACTGAGAATGCACCCCATACACTAGATTACTTTTTGTCAGAACCATGAGTTAGAGGGTCCAGATAAATGACAACAGAAAAAGCAAAACACTTGCAGAATTAACTAAGCATTAATCTGAAATGTTGGTGCTCAAAGCCCATGAGATAAGTGCTTTCTGTACGAATCTGCATAACTTTCATTCATTTATGAGATTACACACGTGATGCAGGCTAAATGTGCAGACTTTATTTGGTTTTCCTTATCGCAACTATAGAGGGAGGTAAGGCTTGTGTTTTGGAAAGGAGTGTTGACTCATGCTGTCAAAGAACACCGAGACATAGACCTAAGAGTTCTGCCAAGCAGCTTTGCATTGCAAAAAATACACTCAGTTTTGTTCTCAGTAATGATTATTTCAGTCTGCAATTGTTTTTATCCAAGTTACAACAAGGTAATCAGGAATGGCAATATGCATATCTAAAGTACTGCTATTAGCAAGAACCAAGGTACTTCGAGCCAGAGGAATCTCACAGAAAAATGTGTTTTGACATTTGCTTAAATGCTGCAATGATGTAATTCATTACCAAAAGAACTGACAGCAATCTAGCTGTTAGTGAAATCATTATGCATGTCACTATGCTTATCTTTAGCTCTTCTAGCAAATTTTTAAAATGTGTTAAATTACTGTGAGACTGTGAGATTCTCAAGAATTAACCTTAACAGTTATTAAAATATTAGGCAATTACATCTGCATTTGGTCTGTATGCTTTACTTCTTCGCCTATTAAATATTCTGCATTTCCCTGTCTATGCTGTTTTACTGAGTTTCTAAGCAGGCATCACCCAAAACCTGTATCAAAAACAAGCCCAGTAATAACAGAAGTTAATATCTATCTCCATGAGTGGATAAATTTAAGAAATGAATGGTCACATAAAAAGCATGAACCTAAAGGCCTACCCATGAACTGCAGAAAGTGCACTCAGGGAAGAGCTAATATAAATAAACAATACCAGATGTAATTTTCATTATTTTCTCAGTTTTTCTTGTCAGATTTTCTCTTATATGTCCAGTAACACAACACCACCTTGCAAAGTACGAAAACACATCTGAGCGAGTGACAAGTCTTCTGTCTCACTGACACACAAAACAAAAATCACAACCTTTAAGAGCCCAGCTACTCTAGGGAAATCTGAAGTATGAAGAAAGGGACTTCCATCAGCTTGGCATAAGCTGTACAGTAAAATAAGCCACAGAAGCACAAAACTAGCTTTTAGCTGACATTGCATTTCAAGTGATATGAAAACATAATTGCAGTAATGGAGATTTTCTGTATAGATAAGCTTTTAAACACAGCATTAAACATTTTAATGCATGCAGTGTTGGATGTTTGGACATCTGAACGAAGGGCCTAGAGAACTGATTCTGGATATCTACACCTACAAGTTAGTGATGGATCTGTTTAGGAGGGCCATTCAACAGTCTTTGAGCAATGGTGATCAATGGACTGCCCAACTTGGATGTTTTTGGAATCATCAGTCTGAATTTTCTCAAAAGCATAATGATCCTAGGGCTATATATTCCAGTAAGTTATTATTTACCCCGTGACTATATTTAGTTGACTTTAATCCCTGTTATCTGCATGGTGTTTTTATATGACCAAGTCATACGCTAACCTANATTCCCATTTCCTCATATCTTTGCCTGAAAGCCCCTTAATTTCAAATTTATAATAATTTGGAGGGAAGGGGGTTGTATTTTTTTCCATTCCAAGGGGGGCTCCTGCCTTCCTTAGCAGACACCTGTCTTTCAAACCAAGACATAACCTAAACAGGTCAGACTTCTCAACAGCTGTTTGAAATGCATGACACATTCTGGACAGAAGCAGCTGTCAAGGAGTGTAATGAGGGCAGTTTTGTAGGAAATATCACTTAACTGTGGCTGATGCTGCTGAATTAGTCATACGTCCTTACTGCCAGGAGACACCGTAGTGGAGCTTTAGCTCTTCTATCTCCAGACAGCATGTTTTACAACACAAATTTAGAGAAACAACTGCAGTAATGAAGTAATTCAAATTCTGCTCCTTACTCATAAATGTGCAATAGCCATTCCAAACAACACAGCACAAAATGGATTTTTTGTGGGATCAAAATATGGCTCAAAATACAAAATGTTAAATTTTGGATTGTACAAAATCTGTGTCACTAGCAGCATAGAATAGCTATTAAATAGTTAGCTGAAAGCTTGTAAGTACAGACAAATCTTTTATGAACATGTATCTTTTGAAGATGTCTCTTCACTTTCTGTGTTGGTGTGCTAGTGAAAAATTGATTCTAGAAAGTTAAATTAAAAATCACTGCAGAAGCATTTTAAGCACAAATTCATAACAAATTTCACACACAGTAACATAGATTTTATCTGTTGATTTTTTACTGGGAAATGTACAAAACCATTCTACTTTTATTTGTATCTTCCCTGCCTCAAACACATTTCCTTCAAATGACAGAAGCAAGTTTATGAAGTTCTGAGCTGTTTCTCTATTTGGGGTCGTATCAATAGGATCGACTACATCAGTGGTTAAAGACTTACATTATGAGTAATCGACTGTTTCATTTGGTGTATCTTAACTACCCCTAATTTCCCTTGGGCTTCATGTGCTTGCTACATGTTGTGTTCTATCAGCTGGGGACAGTCAGTGTGCCTATTTTCAGCAGTGACAAGTTAAAACAGCCTACACAAGGAAAGATGGAATAGCAGTTAAACAAGGATATAATGTGAGTGAATAAATATCTCCCACTGACTGGTCCTTTCTGGAAAAGTTACTTGTTATTTCCATTTTCTCAGTGTTTACAGAAGAAAGGTATGGCTTTGCTAATTAAAGTCATACAAAGCTCAGGTTGGAGTTTTCAATCTGCAGCCCCACAGATTGTGTTCAGGCTGACAAAACAATTCAACATCTTTCTCAGGAAGCCTCTGTTTCTTCCTATCACATTTGCACATCTTAAATTAACCATATAATCTGTTTCTCAAGTTTTAAGCTGGTATTTCCATCAACATTATCATTAGCCTGAAAGGCTGAGCTCTAATTATTAAAATGTCCAGTGCTGAACAGGTTTAGTAACCAGTACAGACACATTCCACCTTAACAACTCCTTATCACAGCACCTAGTGTGTTAATTACTGCAAGGTCACAAACCCTTCTTCTAAATCAAAAGTGAACTGACTGTAGAGTTCAACTGAACTGACCCATTAATTCCAAGTGGCAAAACTTGTCATTGACTGGATCAAGTTTGTTTCTGTTTCTGTTTGTTATGGTTTTAATATAGGTAAGTAGAAAAAGCTTAGGCAATTGCTAGCACAGTCATAGTTTTCTTTCCCAGACAGACGGCACAAATGATGAGGCCCACTGGAAAAGACTTAGCATCTCTTAAAGTTAAATCAATATACGAAGTATGATGTACTGGTGCTTTAATATGGAATGCCAAAAGCCATTTTTGGGCAGCTCCTCAAAGAAATTGGAAGACTGATAGCAACACTTAAAAGTGTTCTACTGGGTAGTGTGTCACATGTGGTTCGTGTTTCAGAGGTTCATGAATTAAATCAGTCTTGAAGTAAAAAAAATGCAGTTATGCAAAGGAAAGGAACACAAGCAGTACAGCATTGGTTAAAAATCATAACAGAAATGTGTGAGAAGCCTTTATATACAACTTAAAATTTGAAAGTGAAGTGAAAGTTTACATTCAACATTATCTTACAAAAGCTATAATCCTGCAACATTAGGAATTTCTGAGTGGATAGCACCAATTAATCATAGACCTACCTAACTTGCACTCCCTGAGTATTTATTCACATACAGCAGTAATTTTCACTTTTCCCATCTTTTCCATGAATACTAAAAATCATTTTCATAATGGCAGGCATTTCTCTCTCCATTTCACATTTGCGATCAGGGCTAAACATTGCTTACACTTAGCCTTAATGGTGCATTTCTGCTGAGCATTAAATCTCATTTCTAGTCCCCAGTTATGCAATATTCCTTCCACTTACAGACTCCTGCTGTTAGTCTCTGGCTCATTAAATGCTGCTTTCCAACAGCCTCACAATAAAACAATTTTCTTTTTTTTCAGTTCATGTTTGAAGTGTTATCAGCACACAGTTGAAGAAATTTATTTAGGCAGTGGTGCTCTTACATTTCATGTATTGAATACTTCTCCTGCTATGTTGGATGTGTAAGACATCTTGCAACACGAGCAAGGTATTTTGATTGAAGGTGTGAGGGGGATCAGCCCAAGAGACACAGCAGTCTTGTAGACCAGTAGATAAAGACAGTTATCATCTAATAAGACTGAAGAAGGTGGAACTACTTCCGTTAATGCAAGGTTGACATTCATTGTCAATTTACAATGACTGTCTCTGGAATAGTCAGAAATGTAAACAGGAATGAAGCCTCAAATCTTGACAGCCTACACGAGAACCCCAGCAAGGCTCTGAGACAGACTGCAAATTAAGCCTCAGCCTTTCCAGGAGTTTCATCATAACATTAGAAAAGCTTAGCAGCAGCTTCAAGAGAGAGCTGCAGTCAAGCTAGCAGAGTGAACTGAGGCTGCTCAAAGTCAATTTTTCATCTGCAGCCAGAACTGCAGGAGGAAGACAGAGATGAATGCTTATCACATCTACACCTCACACTAAGCTTAAGAAATACAGTTCTCCATTTGCATTGTTTGGGGCACTACTGTTATCCACAGCCTGAAAATAGCTCAGCCTTCACCAAAATGGCATTTTATAAACTAGTGCTTTGCTAAAGAAGTGTATTTTTTGCCACAGCTCTTCCCAGAGGGTACAATATAGAATACAGAAACAGTACAACCTCTCAGCATTGTTGAACAACAACAAAACAGTTACATGGTTAAGACAGAAAGAGAAATTAGGAACAGGTTGCCTTATGGAATACTATGGCTAAAAACAGAATTTTAATAGCATATGGTTTCGAGTAATTTTTTTGCACATGTATTACACATTAAAGAAAGATATTGGCAAAGGTTTCAAGACGATTTTTATTTTTTTCAAAACCATTTATACAGCACTGAATATTCTGGTGACTTTCAGACCTAAAATAATCCCTGTACACATGTGGGTGTTTGTATATTGTGTTATAACTACAGGTTGCCCCAATATTTTCAAAAGAAATAACTCCTACAACTTTTCCTCAGGGATAACACAATCTTTATTTTAAGCAACTCTCAGTTACTTTTATCACCCTGTCATTACCTTGTCTTCTATTAACAGACCACTATTAATTTATTAACATTATGTTGACTTTATGCTGCAAATTCAGAAAAGCAGACAACGTAGCAGACTCAGTGGTTGTTAAGACCTTTGTATTTTGTGAATCTGTCAAAAGGGCATTCAAATCATTAAGCACTAAAATACAAACCCAACAAATAATTCTTATTTGGTCTGTTAATTTTTTCGAATGTTGTAAATATAGAGCAACAGTGTAACAAAAAGTTGCATTGAAGTGGTACATCCAAAAGTAGCACAAGCTAATAAGCTCCTGCAAAAGTTGCAAAGCTTGTACATTCCAAATAGGATTGTGAACAAATAACCGTGAATTCGTTACTTTCATCCTATGTAGAAGGTCTCTTGTCACTTGCTAAATTTTTCCTGTTTGGACAGGAAATCATCTAGCTAACGGTATCTCCGATTTTATTTAAATCATTTTTTATCAAAGTAATCTTCCAGAAGCAAAGGTGATCTTCCAAAAGCTTTAGATTTATAAGTTCATGATCTTTGTACTTGCCAAGACTTCATCATGGAACAAGGTTTCAGCAAACATATCGGAGTTTTGCAAAGCCTCAAAAAGACGCTTATAGTCTTCTGGATACAAGTTACGCATTGCAGCATTTTTGGGAATTTCTAGTGCTTTCAGTAATGCGTCACTATTGTCCAAGCTCCATGAACTGAAACAAACAAACAAAATCATAATGGAGCATTTCTTTCTGTGAAAAATTAAAAAGCAGGAAACATTATCTGAAGGTCCACTTCACTCTTTCAAAGCTTCTAGAAGAAGCTAAGCTCTTCTTGCAACACAAGTTATTTTCAATCCATAGTGCAAACAGGAAGAAACCTCTGCTATTAAAACACGTAAATAGCAAATAAAGCCCCCAGTACACATAGACAATACCAAACCACACAAACCTCTTCATTATAGGATAGGTGTTCTCCCTCCCTCATCCACCCCAAAATGCATAAGTCAGTAACAGGCATTACGGCCTAAGAAGGGTGCATCAGTGCTGGAGAAATTAAAGCCAAGGCAGTCATCAAGATGACTCAGTATAGCATGAACTAGTGACTTACACCTCCCAGGTATTTTCTTCTATATATAAACAGATGTATCCACCCTCCCCCCATCTACATCTTTGCTATGAAAGCTATACTTTTGTAAACGTGCACATACATTAACTCTTTCCCAGACAGGAAAAGAGTGTATAAATACACAGAAGATGCATATTAGAAGCCTTCAACTTCCTGGCTGAGGGATCAAGTGGAGATGAGGTACACCACTGAGCTTTAAGAAAGAAATCCATTAAGGCTCTTTTCACTTGTCTTTGCTAAGAGAGTTACTGGAATTTAGTAGCTTATTTTTTCACCCTTTCTGGAAATTAACTTTCATAACCGACTATCAGCAAATGAGAAGTATATTCATTATTTTCATCAGCAAGAAGCCAATGCTTTCCAGACTGTGAACACCTTCCATCTCTGGAAAACAGAAATCTACTGATCATAAAGGAAAGCAAATAGCTCCAGTGTAATACCAAAACCAGTATTAAAGAAAGTTGCATAATTGGTAAAGTCTAAAGCCTAATTTTTTAATTAGATAACAGCCATTAGAGGACATCCCCATTCCACCTTCTATACCCTTCATCTTGTTTTCATTAGCATGACTTTGATGTCTGTTACAAGCTGAATCTCTTTCAGCTTTTAATTTCTGCAACTGCAAAACTCTTGGTGGCTTTATTATTGTATCTGTAAAATAAGTGAAAACTTCTTGCAGATACATGACCTAAGCTCCATTGCAGGTACAGGAATTACTGCACGTACACATTCTAAGTACTTGTCAACCTTCCTGTCAGGAACAGTCCCCAAAATACTGTATTGTGGGTTGCACAAATTAAATCTTCTATTCTACATGTTGATGATTAATTAAAAATTAATTAATTAGTTTTTTTAAAGGCTGTATTTCATCTGCAAATAAATACTGCTTTGGGAACATATTTTAATATTTTCACATATTTCTCTGAAGTATAAAAACTGTAATTCTTTCTTACTTACTTTAATCGATCAGTAAGTCTAGACTTAGGTTTAGCAAAAGACTGTTTCACCATGAAAATAAAGGTAGATGCATTTGAGGGCTTCAAGCCTCCCGTAAATAGATTTTGCTGAGGAGTCAGTCGTACCAAACATAAATGGTCATTTGGCAGCTGCTGGAAGAAAAACCAAGTCACTGAAAACATCACTCTTTAAGACAGTAACTATCTTAAGCTAAGAGTTTTATCTTAAAAGTCTTAACAAGATGATTTCATTGAAAGATGAGGCTTCACCTCCCTGTGCCCCGAACAGAAAAGGAAATAGAAAACAAAAGAAACATACTATCACTTGAGGTTTATTTCTATGTTTTAAGCTGGACTTTCTTAGTTGAAATAGACAATATAGGCTTGATGTGAGTTTTCAAGATACTATATGGCCTATAGTATTCCTATAGTATGCAAGGTATCAGAACCAACCACCTGCTTTTTATATATAAAGATGGAATTATGTGAGTGTAAGACTAAGACACTATTACAACAGGAGGATTTTATCAACCTGGGACAAAGTGGAGTCTTCAACTGAAATAGATGTACTTCTGTATTGGTGGCAATGGATATATTGTCCAATAGATCTGACATCTGTACTTCTAAAGCTGTGCTAGTACATCTTGCATAACCCACCTGATGGGCCTCTCTATGTGGCTTTTCAGCAACACAACTAAGCATATAACGCACACCCAGCCATATATTACAGAAACACTGCAAACTACACTCACTACAGTATCACAGCAGTCTTCTGGGGAGTGTGAAACTTATAAATATTAAGTAAACATGCTTTTATATTATCAGAATTAAATAGGAATATTCCTTTATTATACAAAGGAACATCATTACTTCTCTAACAGAGAGAAGTAAATAACTTTACACAATGTATTTTTGCACTTCTCAGATTTAAGTTTTGAGACTTACAATTTTCCACAATTAACTTTCACATGAAATCTACAACAGACATGTGAATAACTATTTTCATCAAAACCAGCAACATACTGATTGTGTTATTAACTGTGGTAGCACTTGTTTTGTTCAAGCAGGTAGATGTGACCATCAGTAACTTTCTCTGAAAAATACTTTACCTATTCATATGCCTTTATGCTGTTTTTTCACTATAATTTTTCCATCACAGAAAATAAAGATATTAGTTTATTTCCGTTTCTAAGCTAATAGCAATTCTTCGCTCCTCTTTTGATGAATCTACATGCTGCCTTAAATTTTAATTAGAAAAGCTGTTAAAAAAATACATCTGTAAATGCTGCTATAAAGTTATTTTAAACTTTAATTAAAAGTAATTTAGCTGCATCTTCAGAAGAAGAGAACTGTACACAACAATCTTACCACAGTTTTTGGTATCGCCAGTCCCCCATTTTTCAAATTAGTTGCAAATGATGACCAAGGTTCCTATGGGAGGAAGCAAATGTATTATGGAATGAAAGTGTTTTGTTAGACTAGGATAGACTATTTCAGTTGGAAGGTACCTATAGTGGCCATCTAGTCCAACTGCCTGAGCAATTCAGGGCTGGCCAAGTTAAAGCATGCTATAAAGGGCATTGTCCAAATGGTCTCTTAAATGCTGACAGGCTTGGGGCATTGACCATCTCTCTAGGAAGCCTGTTCCAGGGTTTCACCACCCTCTCAGTAAAGAAATGCTTGCTAATGTCCAGTCTAAATCTCCCCTGGCACAGCTTTGAACCATTCTCACGTCTCCTGTCGCTGGATACCAGGGAGAAGAGCTCAGCACCTCCCTCTCCCATTCCCCTCCTCAGGAAGCTGTGGAGAGCAGTGAGGTCACCCCTCAGACTCCTTTGCTCCAAACTAGACAAGCCCAAAGCCCTCAGCTGCTCCTCGTGGGACATTCCTTCTGGTCCTGTCACTGGCTTTGTTGCTGTCCTCTGGATGCACTCAGGGACCTTCACATCCTTCTTAAATTGTGGGGCCCAGAACTGCCCAAGTATTCAAGGTGAGGCTGCACCAACGCTGAATTCAGTGGGACAATCCCCTTTTTTGACCGGCTGATGATGCCCTTTTTGAGGCACCCCAGGATGCAGTTTGCCCTCCTGGCTGCCAGGGCACTCCCTGCTGACTCAGACTGAGCTGCTGCCAACCAGCAGCCCCGGGTGACCAGTGGCCAGCCAGGTGTAGCCCAGTCAGTACAGCCCTCTGAGCTCTGCCCTTCAGCCAGTTCTTCACCCAGCGCACCCTGAACCCGCTCATCCCACAGCTGGACAGCTTCTCCAGACAGATGCTGTGAGGGGCAGTATCAAAAGCCTCCCCAGAATCCTGAAAAATTGCATCCACCATCTTCCCTTCATCCACTGAGCAGCTGACCTTATCACAGGAGGGTGTCAGGTGAGTTAAACGAGACTTTCCTCTTGTGAACCCGTGTTAACTGTGCCTGATGATTGCATTACTCTTCAAATGCCTTTAATAGTACCCAGGAGAATCTGGTACTCCATAATGTTTGCAGGTACTGAGGTTAGACTAAAAAGTCTGTAGTTCACTGGATCTTCCTCACATCCTTCTTTGTAGGGCATGTGGAATAACACTGGCCAGCTTCAGTCAGCAGGGACCTCCCCAGACTCCCAGGACCTTTGGTACCTGATTGAGAGAGGTCCTGCCATAACTTCACTAGCTCCTCAGGTACTCTGGGATTAATTCCATCAGGCCCCATGGACCTGACAACATTCAGCTGATACAGCTGGTCCCTTATAGTTTCAGCCTCTGTAAATGGAAAATCTCTATTCCCACACTCATGGTCCTTCGGCTCAGGGGACCAGGCAGCCCAAGGTCTACCAGTATTATTAAAGACTGAGGCAAAAGAGACATCAAATGCCTCCACTTTTACTTCATCCTGGTTAGTCAGATGACCACCTTCAAAAAGTACTATTCTTCAACTTCTTAATATTTACCTTAATAAATATACCTTGTAGTATAAGGTATTTGGAAGACATAGACAGTGAAACCTAATTTTAGATTAGCAAAACATCTAAACAATGAAGGTAGGTTCCTAGAAAAACACAGCACAAAGATAAATCTGAAGAGCACAAACTTAGCTGAAAGCTGATGGCCATGTGCTCATGGGGAAGTGGGGGGACAACATAAAAAACTTTTAAAATTAAACCATAGCATGTTTCACAAGGTAAGAAGCTACTGACTAGCAGGAGAAGCAGGTATGCATCAAAGCACCAAGACTCAAAAAAATTTCTACTGAACACATCATAGGAAGTCCAAAGCATACATGATGGCAAAATTTAGATGATTTAACAAAGAGCAGACTATGACAGATTGGAAAAGCAGACTTCTAGTTTCACACAACTGCTAGCAAAATGGAAAAGATTTATCTGGTGTGTAAACACCTCTTTTTTATCTACCAGATTCTGAGAATAAATCTTTTTGAGTACAGTGGCTTGCAGTGAAAACACTGACATCATAGTGAATAACAGTGTTGCTTAATTGAAAGAGTTTTACACAAAACCTGACTGGTTTGGCTTTTTACAAAAGTTTTCAACAGTTCTCCAACTGATTTAAACATCAAATTAGCTTCCAATTAGTTTACAATGGTAAACCATTATAAACCCTTTTTAAATGCATGTCCATAGCATTAGGCCATATTAGCTGGTACAAAACTCTTACCTTATGCAGCAGTTCAATTTCATACCCTAGTTGTGCAAGTACAGTAAGTGCTTGATAAATCCTCGACTCCCCAGGCTTTGCTGTTAATATCTAAAGAAATGGCAAAGAGCAAGAATTTTTGTTGCACAAAACCAAGACTGTCTTTAGCTAAGCAAAATCCACATATATATAAAAAACAGTAAGCAATTCAGTTAAGTCTAAAATTCCAAGGTAAAGTTACATTGCGCCTCAAATATGTGCTTTGTGCTATGTTAGTATATCTTGTCAGAAGACAGGACTAGAAGACATTGTAATATTTGATGTATTTCTTCACAGCAGTTATTTGGATAACTGAACTATGTATGGATCTCCAGCATGTAATTTCAGGTCCCTTTTAAGACAGGGAAGTTTCACACAGAAGAAGGATCAGATTTCATATAAAAACCGTAACTTTGGCAGAGTTATCAGCTTGCACTGATAAAATAATATTCCTAAGAAGACACACAAGCAAAGTAAAACATCAGGTGACCTTGCTGAGCAGTAAACAACTTGCATCATCCTGATCAGTATTACAAATCAAACAACTCTTAGGGCAAGAAAAAAAGAAAAGCTTGTGATTATTCTCAAAAAGGGCAAGGAAAGAAGTAAACTGTAGCAGGGAGATTAACTTCTTGTAATAGATTTCCACACCCTTGTCATATGATAAAAAGCCAAAACAACCAACAAAAAGGTTCCAACAATGCTCAGTAAAAGAAGGTTCCAATAGCTTTTACTACACAACTCTTATTTAACGGGATCCACATTTTATATATAGTTATTATAACTAGAAAAGTTTATTAAAAAACAAACACGAAACAGGGATTGCATTAAATGAATAGGCTGCCCTGTATTTAGTAAAAAATCTGACCATTAAAAACATACCATACAAGCAGGTATTTCAGTGGTGTCCAACCTGTCATTTCACTGAAGAATATACTTAAGATGTTTAATTTTTTCAGTGGGGTGTTAGACACAACACAAGTTGTGTAAGCAGACCTGGAAGTCCTTGTCTACTTCAAGTAATTAAAGGTTTATGGTTTATGGCTCTCTAAGAAACGTCCCAGTTTCACAGAGGAGGAAAAAGGGCATCCTTGAAGTATAAGTACAGTTCTAGAGCTTTGGGACAGCATAAATTAGGAACATGTAATCCAGACAGGGCTCTGAATCTTAGTGTACAGAGCACTAACAAAAAGGAGTGTAAATCATTATATTTTGCCTCAGTTCTTTCAGTGCTACATACAAAACAACTCAAGAGGACAAGTGCATCTCACTGTATTGGTATTTAGTGACTTGGTATCCTCTTCACTTGTGTTTCTGTGTTTTGAATTCAGTCTTCGTTAACTATTACCTGCAACTAGTAATCAAACTTGTTGCAAAAGCATGGTACAGAATTTAATCACCTCACAATTTACAATGGAAAGCAGCTAGTCTGCTGCTGCATATGCTTCTCAAGGACCAGTCTTCACATTTGTAAAATCTGTGGTTATATGACAACAGAATGTTTCTTAACAGTGCTATCACTGCATAAAGCCAACAAGTAGGAAACTGACGATACTTTAAAATTCTGGTAGGAAAAAAATTCACTAGTAGAAACCTTAAGTATACAATAGAAATGGTTTTGTGTTCTGTGAAGCACTACACCTTCATTACCTGTAAAATGCCTTGCACGTACCGTATACTCTTTTTCACTTATAAAGAGGTTGAGTTCTACTCTTCCATATCTGTATATGGAACTGCATTCATACATGGCGAAAAGAAGTCTCCAAAGTCTGTTTCTTTCCAACTGTTGTGGTACGATTCCAAAAATTTTCAAAGGAACATCTGTGTCAATAGTGTGTAGAAGTATCTTTAATGTATTAGACATTCTCATTAATTCTAATGTCTAAACTACAAACAATTAAGAGAAGAAATTGTTCAAGAATAAATACAATTCAAGCCTTAGTCAAAGCTAAGTGCAGTTTGCATTAGACTAAACCTTTAATAGACAAGCAAATACTTAAATATCTGATACTGCCATAGAGGGGTTTTCTGAAGCTATCATGAGTCTTAAGTAAAGCTGAAATGTTGAAAACAGTATCCATTAATCCAGCATGTGTATTAAATAGAACACATACCTCAAGCAAATCCCAAAGATTTTGTCAAACTGCCTATGCACCCTTCAAACACGTGTCTGTAACATGTGGGATCATAAACATATACCTGCCCTCCAAGGAACTGCTGCTACACCCATGGTTTCAAAAAGTTTGTCAGAAGACACAGCAGGTGGTTTCAATGCTCCCTTCGTCAAAGGATCCAGTCTGAAGAAGTCACCGTGAATCACCTTTAACTGCCCATCCAGGCTATTCTCTAGGGACTGAATAAAAATAACTTTAGTTGAACAAATCTGGATACAGTAACTGGTTTTGCAAAACACCCAACCCAAAAAAAAATGCATTCAAGCACTACCTAAAATTGTTATCCAGTCAACAAAAGTCAAACCTTAGAGCTGCTTCTTACAGCTGATAAAAAGAATAGCTTCTTTCTTTCAGCTGATAAAAATAATTGCCCCTTCACTGTGCAGGGCATTTTGACGTTTTTTGTGCTGTTCAACTTGAACTTTAAACCACATTCTTAAAAGAGTAAGATATTCTACAATGTTTTTTAAAAAACAAACTAACAAACAACTATACTCAACTGAGCAAAGCACTTCTTTTAACAATTTAAAACTAGAATTCTTCATATCTGTGGAGAGAATGCGTTTTATACACATTTTAAGTCAGGTGAGAGTCCTTGGTTCCAAACCAGTACTGTAATGCAAATCTTCTAGAGCAACTTCTGCAGCTCTGTGTCTGACCCCATCTGAACCCATGCAAAGCCCAGGTGAGCACGAGAGGACAACACATGTAAGTGTCAATTGCAGGAAAACAGATTAAATAACACTGGGAGATGATCAGAATAACTAAGACTATTTTTACAGATTTCTTATAGCTTCATACAGAACTCTTGATTAAACATAAACATTGACAGTGATTCCAATTAGTTTCTAATTTATGCATGAAATTTTATTTATGCATAGATAGACTATGTATGAACTTGAATTCCTACATACACAAAATGCCAAATCAATTAATTAAAAAATATTCTGTATTGGCGATGTACAATACCAAACTACTTACTGTTATTAGGTGTTATTTCACATATTGCAAGTAACAATCACTGCCTAATTCCTTTTTGATCCAATAATTACACAACAATTTAAGTTAATTTCTCATTTTCCCTTTAATTACGTTTTAGCAACGTGCAACTGAATCAAAAGTGTACCTGTAAGTCTGCAAGAAAATCTGAGTCACTTTCCAGAGCTACCACTCTAAAACCTGCATCAAGCAGAGTTTGAGTCAAAATTCCAGGACCTGAAGTAGGAAAATAAAAAAAAAAAAAAAATTTGTAAAAAGTGAATTTTTGTTTCTAAGTGATTTCCTTTAGTGATCTTCCCAACACAACACTTTGGACATATCACCTTCAACAGGAGATAGCTTGTGTTTGTCTAAACACACTTCAAAACAAGAGTTAGAGAAATTATTTACAGGCAGCCTGCCCAAGATTGCTCACTGAATTACACTAAGCACAGCGTTACAATTAGATACTGAGCAGCACTGGAGATAACGTTTCAAATATTTCTACTACTTTTTCTTCTGCCAACTGAAATATAGTGTGAAACCTTACCCATACTATCTTAAAAATACATTCTGCAGAAATGTAAACAAAAAAACCTCCAAAACCATTAGGTAACTGCAGAGGACTTGCCATAGCCCATAACCTGGGTGTGTCTTTACTGATAAACTTCGCCTAAGAAACCACAGTATTATGTGACAGAAAATTACATCTCCGGTCACTCTACAGCAAAGTTTTATCCCGAGTGACTCAAGCCTTCAGACTGCTCCCTCACTCATTCCCCAAGCTCTGCATAAATGGACCCCGCAGGCACACCCCGGTGCCCACACCCAATTTTTCCGGAAAGGTGCCGGGGCGCGGGTCCCGGACAGTCCCCAGGCGGCATTCCAGCCGGGGCAGCGCCAGAACGCAACGCAGCTTCCACCCCCGCCCGAAATCCCGGGAAAGGCAGGGCCCCGGCCCCTTCCCGCAGCAGCACCAGCCCTTCGCGGGGCCGGGGTGCCAGCACCGCCGGTGGCGAGGGCGGCAGCTCACACTAACCCCCCAAGGTCACTGGGGCGCGCTGGAGCCTCGGGGCAGCTCACCAGGCGCGAACTCGAGCAGGAGGGGCTGGGGGCCGGGACCGAGGCCGGGGCCGGGGCCGGCTCCGTGCTGCAGGCAGCGCCGCACGGTGCGCGCCAGCTGCGGGCAGGCGATGAAGCGGCGGACCACGAGGCTGCTCCGCTGCTCCTTACGCACCAGCCGCTTCTGCTTCGCCGGCTCCGCTATCCGCAGGGCCGGGTACTGCCGCCCCGCCGTCA
>VXAZ01003156.1:775309-791481 GCA_013399875.1 Gymnorhina tibicen
GGTCCCGGCCGCCCGAGCCGCCGCGGAGCTGAGGTGAGCTGATAGCGGCTTATCCGCGGGGGGAGGAGGAGAGGAAGGTGAGATGCTTCCCCCGGTGCCGCGCCCCGCCGCCGCCTTCTGCTTCTGTCGGCCGCCACCGGGCGCTCCAGGGGCGGGCTAGGGCCGCCGGGCGGGCGGCGGGAAGGTGCCGGTACCGGGCGGGCTGGGCGCGCTACCCGCCTCGGCCGGGGTGAGCAGGTGCCGGCGCTGCGGCTCCTGCCCCCGGCGCGGTGCCCCCGGAGCGGAGCGCAGAGAGGGCTGAGGCGAGCGGCGGCTGCGGAGGAGGGGGCTCGGGCCGGCGGGAAGCGCTCTGCCGGGCGCCCGTGCAGCCGATGTCTGCTCCGTGTGTCGGTGAAGTCCCAGGAGCTACGTATTTAGTTTGAGGTTTGCCTGGGTGTTTCACGGGAGTCTTTGATCTCGGCGTCTGCAGCTAAATAGTCACTTCGGGACTCGGTTGTTTGTATCGCCCTGCCGCCCTCGGCAGGTGCAGGATCCTGCTCCGGCGGATCTCCGGCATCGGTCCTTGCCGGCTTCTCTGCTCGATACCTTATTGCAATTGCGGCTTAGGTTAAACCTGTAATTTTCGATAGCAGTGACGTTGTCCTTTCGGCAACGTCCCCAGTGCCTGAACGAGAAATAACTTTAGGACCATCTTCAAAACGTTTTCAAGTTCTACCAAACTGGAGTTCATCCTTCAGGGATACTGTGCGAAAACCTTTCAGTGGCAGGTGAGTGGCCGCAGTGTGATGGGGGAAGGGAGAGAGGATCCTCCCAAACGTGTTTCCCTGTTCCCTATCTAGTTTGTGCAGAAGGCGAGAGATAGCTGGCAATCACAGGGTACAACTGGTCTTCAAATGAATGGTTCAGGAGTAGAATTTCTGTATGATTTTCTACAAATTGCTTAATTTCTTGTATCTTGTTTCTCTGCTTGTGAAGTGAGAAATTAACACTTGCCTACTTACTAAACAAAGTCATTTTGTTTGGTATATCTCTCTAAAACAGAAATTGGGATAGAAAATTGTGGCTTTGTTGTTCTCTTTTTGGAGGACCTGCACGTGGGATGAAGAGGGGCAGGGCTGAATTTAGAAAAGTGCCTTAGCAAATGCAGTAGTTCTTCATATCTGCAATTTATTTTTAAGTACTCTGCTTTTTTACACTGAGTGCTATAATAACGTTCCCTGTGCCTTAAGGGAAATGGACAGATTGTTCAGCTGGATGATGGGATAGACCTCAATCCATTTTTAAACTGGACTTTATGTTATAATAGCTTTTTCCCTCCCTTACTAATTAGTCCAATAATTCAGTACTTTGTAGGACTTTTAGAACATCAAGCAGAACTTGGTTTTCTTAGAGCAAGTATTTAGTAACATTCTAATTCAGCATTCCTTATCAAAGTTTGTTGACAGCTATGGCCACAGAAAGGTTAGGTATAGTTTTAAGCTTAATTAATGAATTTTGGAAATTTTTGTTGTGAGTTGGAGGACTCAGGAGTGCTAGGGTCATCTTTAAATGGGCTGTTCAGAGCAACTGAGATTATTCAAAGGAGTGTTTGCTAATAAAAGCCAAATGACAAAATGCTCTGACAAGTCTTCATACGCTAGAAATGATACACTTTTCTTCACGTTTTTATTTATTTTAGTTTAGTCCTTGCATGGATTGAACCATAGGTCTCTATGGGCTAAACTCAGGGTTTGGTTTTTCCCCCCACTAGAACTGCCAGATATATGCTGAAGCTTTCATGCATAAAGGACTACCTCTTTATGACCTGGTCATTATCTTTGACAAGCTGTTGAAACCTTAGGAAAATGGTAAGTTTTGTAAATTTTTTTTATTTAGAAATTACAATGTAGAAAATTGTTTATTACATCAAAGTGTATTGCAGGGACATTTGAACAGTTATTTTTACATTAATGGCTGATTGTGGCATGTGTTTTCTAGTTTAATCCAGCTATCACCACATGCAAATATTTGAATTTACAGTCTTACCTCATAGAGCCTTATGTCTTTGTAATTTATGTGCATTGTTGAGTGCTCTGAAATTGTTTCCTCCTAATTATTGTTTCCTGAAATAAATCAGCGAGAATCAAAAAGTTTACCTGTTTGATTGGATTCCAGGCTATGCTTGAACCAAAAGAGCTCATTAGTTGTATAGGTCAAAAAGATAGTAAAGAGATTTGATTTTTTTTTTCAGTGGTTCTAAATACCTTTTGCAGTTACCTTTACATGTCTCAACTTAAAGCTTATTTTTCAAGTTAATATTAAAGCATTAGCCTTTTAGAATTATTTTCCTGTGTATTAACTGCTTAGCCATTGTAAATATTGACAAACATTTCTAAATAAAGGTGAAAATTGCAGAAGTACCTAGATCTTGGTCTCAGTTTTTCAAACTCTTATGCCCATACTTCATTTTATGTACAAATTTGACAGAATTTCCATCTTGCACAAAAGAAATCCAATGAGTATGTGAATAGAAATTTGCATGATCGTATTTTTTCCTTGTCCTCCTAGTAGATACTTATCATTAGAGTCTCCTCTAAAGGCTCAGAATTCAGATTAAGTTTGAAAGGTTTACATGTTACCAGATACCACCTCTAATGTGAATTTTAGAAAAGACTTCCAACAGAAATGAAAGAAGCTCTTACAATAGAGGTAAAAGAATCACTTCAGCTTATTTGCTTCAGTAATGTGAAAATAAAATAACCTGCTACATGCTTGAGTTGGCAGAAATGTCTCTGCTTTGCTGAGATGCAGGATGCCACAGAATTATTGTTTTCACTTATTTTATTAAGCATACTTGAATAATTTTGTTGTAATGCTTTGGTTGGTGACCAAGGGAAATAGTAGAAGGAGTGGTAAGAGATTTCTTCAAAAGTGTTCTAAGAACTGCACACTCAGGCAAAGAGTCTTTAGGAAGAATTATATTTTTAAAATCTTTCAGAGAGTAGTCTCATTCTTTTGTCATATTTTCTAGCCATTGCTGTCCCCCACTCCAAGTCCATACATGCACAAAGGAAATCTCCCAAGAACTGAAGTAGCATTTAATCCTATGCCACAATCTGGTTTGAGACCCAGTGAGTTTGCAACCTGTGGGTTGTGTTGGACATCTTACTTTGAAGTGGAAGTCAGCCTTTATAATGAGGTCAGCAGTTTTGTATTTAGAGCTGTTATGGTCTATAAACCTTAACTTACTGCTTTCCTACGTGTCCTCTGTTGACAATTAAAAATGGCTTGACATTTGGATGGGTGACAGTGGCTAGGGAGTGGGGGGAGTTTACTGTTTGGCCAAGCTATTAGTAGCAAGGGAAATTAGAATCCAAGATTCCTTGGACACTCGCCTGCTCCGTGTGACAATGTAGCTTCCAGCCTAGTGCTGAAAACTGATTAATAGGGAGTTACTGTCCATTAAAAATCTGTTGGATCAGTTGTGCAGATCACTGGAGAGTGACTGCCTAGGTACCAATTAAGTGAAACTATCAAGTCAGTTCTCCTCTGAGATAGTTTCTGAGCACTACGTGTATGGTCATGTATGCTAGAATAAGCTTATTTGAATAAAAAAGTTAAACCACTCCTTTGCTATTTTTGTTATGCAATACCATGCTGTTTAATAGGAAAGCTTTTTCCTACCAGGTGCAGATTGACTTTGCAGCATTACAAACACTGCAGCAAAGTTCACAGCTGACAAAAGAGCCATTCAGAACAAAAATAAACATTTTTTAAATTATCTGATGCCTTGGATTCTGTCCCTTCTGATGCTAACAACAGTGTCCATATTTTATTTCCCTTCTAAAGAACACTAAGCAATGTTTTTGACATTTTCAGTGGAGAGGTGAAGGGTTTTGTAGTGTGAAGATGGTTGCATAAGCTGTGTATTATAAGGCATTTTGGCAGGGTTACAAACTTTCTCACTCTGTGTTTTATCTGTGTGTACAGAGAAACTCAGTCCCTAGGGCTATCAATCTGGCATCTTTCATCAGCACTAAATTTACTGCAAATATTTTTTGTGTGCATGCAAAAAAACCACTATTAAACCTTTGTGGGCAGGAGCGAAAACATTCTAATAGATGCTTTTTCTGTTTATTTCTCTCAGAATTTCTCTTCACTGAATTCTGGTGAGCACGTTCTGCTGACTTAAATTCACTCAGCATGTGTTTGTGTGTCGATCTCATCATAAGTCTTTATTGAGAAGGCTTTTGAAATGTTGCGTTGCTCAAGAGCCTGTTGCACTAAGATTTTTTTTACTTGTTTTTTTCTTAGTAATGTACTTACACTATAACTGTGATGTCTTTGAAACTGTGTGGTTAACTGATAAGGAAAGTGTGCAGGTGAAATGCTGTTAGTGCCAGAGATTTCTGTAGACAAATTCTGCTGTGTTGCATGCTTGCTTTTTAGGAACAGAGTTGCTTAGGAGCGTGAAGTTTTTTCCACTGTTGTTCCAATACGCTGCTCCACGTGTCCCAAGTGAACTGCTAAATGCATGGCCTTAGAATGTGAACTTTAGCACTGCTTTTCTCTGTCCATGCGATTAATTGTCTTGGGTTTTTTGTCTGGAACACTAATATTACACTGCAGGCCAAATTCAGATTAATTCAGAATAACTTTAAGTTAAAAAAAGGAAGAACCTAAAACTAATCCAGGTATTCATTTTATTTTGGTAATATGAGTATGTTAGGAAGATTTTTAGGTTCACTTGATGAATATGTTACTGAAATAATATGGAAACTCATAATGTGCATTTTGGAGGTTTTTTCTTTAAGGTTATAACCAGAAATTTTGTGTGCTTTTAGCCTCTAAGTGAGGGCATGATGATCTTAGCACTTTAGACCAGTGTTACATCTGGACCTGCATCACAGTTCAGGTGTTGTTCATTCTGTTGTTACAGTGTTACAGTTGACCCAGTTTGGCAAAATAAACAAATTGGGGTGCATCTTATCCTGAAATTACAAGTTTGTCAGTTGTTCAGTAATATTTTGGCATTTTCACTGTCTCGTGTTTATATTATAAAGTGACATACACAGTGCAGAGCTTACACATTTGATCCTAGGAAGATTTGATCCTAGCAAGAGTTGGCATATAAAAATTACTCTTTATTCTGTGTTGTTTTGGGAGCTGCTTAGTCTTACCTGGATTTCTCTTTTTCTCCTGGAAGACTGTTGAAGTCTACTATTTTAATACTGAAATACAACATCATTAACACAAGGAGAAATAATAGTCATTCAGTGTCTCTGTGGGCTGTTAAACTTGTTCTGTCATGGTTTCATTGAAACAGTCTCACTCTGGGTTTTAAGTTAAATTAGTTTTTACCACCTTATTGTACTGAGTTTTTGTTAATGTTTGTGATAGTTGGGATTTTGTAATGGAAATATCTTTTTTAAATGGAAACCTCTTAAAGTGGCCTTGAGAACAGTTTTTTGAAAAGCTGATCTGAAACAAGTTAGATCTCTGTTTAACAGGCTCAGGTATTGCAAGCATTCAAATTCTGTATGGAGAAGCTGGTAACTGTGTGCTTCAGAAAACCTCTCCAAGATCTATTAGTCAAAAGTGTGTGTAAATTGTTAGACAGTTCATATAGCCGATATCTATTTACACAATTAGAGCTGAAATGAATTTACCATAATAACTTCCTCTTGGAAGGGGCAGAGTTGAAACAGCACTCAAGGCTAAATTCACCACTGGGTTTAAGCAGTTGCAGCTTCATTAACTTCAGTCAAGTTACACCAGTGATTAGTTTTTTGGGGGTTGTGATTTGCTTAACATAGGTCTCTTATAGTTCATACATGATTAAGCTCTTGCTCATGCATTTAAGGGCCAAAAAAAGAAAAAAGACCAAATTAAATGTATTGTACCTCCTTGCAGTCCTTGTATGGTCGTCTTTACCAAAATATTTATTTCACAATCTTTTATTGTATTCATCTTTGATACATCCCTGTGAAATATATCAGTACTTTGTGGTTAAGAAATGCAATACAGATGATGTAACAAGACTGACTTCATGGAGGAGGTTCAGAGCAAAGCAGAGATTTGATCTCATTCGTTTGTGTCTGACACTGAATAATGTAGAAACTAGACCATCCTTCCTTTTGGAAATACAAAGCAAACTGATGCAAGAATTTAGTAGAGCTGCTGGATATTCTGATTTTCTAATGATGGCAATTCTTGAAGCTCTAACAATTAGCTCTGTTCTTAATTAACCTTCTGGTTGGACCTGCAGGCTTGATAACAGAGGGACTGCAAGTATGTAATACTTATGGACAAGAATTGTTTCATAACATCTATGGACAGCTTTCCATTCTATTTGTGGTTGCTTCTGGCCTTGATATGATTTAGGACCTCAATTAATATTTTTACAATACTAATTTTCTGTGTGTTATGAGGGCTATAAAACTTGCTAGTCCGTTATCAATATATAAAAATTATGAAATTCAGTCTCACTATGAAATTTAATTCTCAGAAAATCTTGAACGCTCTTCTTTCTTCAGCTGGGCAACTTTTAGATAATTGCCTCATTCTTCTTGCATCTCTATTTCAAGGGATCTGTTCTGTCATCTCTGCTTTTTCATATTGAAACTGTTGAAAACTGTTATCTGAGATTATGAGAGATTTTATATTATTGTATGGTTTTTAGCAACCTCTTATGAGATGGTAGGATCTGACAGCTTTCTCAGGTCCCTGGAAAGTAAAGATTTGGATAAGAGTGAGTTGAGCTGATTAATTCTCGTAAATATAGTCTGTGGATTTGCAGGACTTTTTTTTTTTTTTTCTTCTTCCTGTAAGGAAAAAGTACCTATCCTAGAAAAGATGCATACATTTGTCTAGTAAGAAGCTTTTCATTTTTGTTATGCTTTGTAATCAAACTTGAGCATATGTTCTGAAGTATAACAAAAATCTAGGAGTTCTTCAATTAGAAGGAAAATTTAAAAATCAAAAAAGGCAAATTACTACTTCTCATAAGACTTAAAAGGAGATTCATGCATCCCAAGGCAAGACCAGTTACTCATAGGTTATTCCTGACCAACATTTGTCTAGACTGTTTATAAAAGAGCTGCAATGGTGAGAGCTCTTCATTCTCCTAAAGCAGTCTGGTCTACTGCCTTTCTACCACATCTCTACCCAAGATATGTTCTGGTGCTTTGGTGCAGACAAGCGAAAAAAGAGGAACACATCGAATGGTGAGGTTGTTTTTTGTTCTTGTAACATTCAGTCAAATTTGTCCTAGTGAAGCTTGAAACCCAAAACTTTTCAGACACTTGGGGGACTCATCATTGTGTGTTTTGAGTGCTGACAAAGAGGTTGTTTGTGTGAAATTTTTGACAGAACTGTCATATGTTCTACTAAAACTACTATTTGTTCCAAGACAAACCTCTTGTATTTGGCTGCTGACTGAAACATATTTTTAAAGTAATGTTAAATGTGGAATAGTAGATTATGCCTGGCAGTATGTTTATCATTGTTTATTAAAACTGTGAATCAGCAGTATGACTAGGAAGCGTAAAAGTTGAAAATAGCATGTGGAACTTCCTCTTTAAACCTCACTATTCCTGCTGTTTATAGATGTGAGGATCATTGTGCCTTTAAATGCCACTGCCACTTGAGAAGTGTCACTTCAATGTCAGAAAGTGCCAAACCACCAAAGTATTCATGCTCAGACATTTTGTAAATTCAATGAAATTAGATAAACCACTCCTGTGTCTGAATATTTCTTGAAGGACAGCAGACTTAAAACATTTGAAAAAATAGACCTCTTAATCTGTGTATCTGACATAGAAGCAGAAAGCATGTAGAAAGATACTTTTACCCTAGTACATTTTTTTCAAAGCCAAACAGGGCAAACTGAACAGTCAGGAGGATGTTAATGAGATTCTCTCATGGTGAGGCTGTCCAGTAAAAGGATTGTACATAAGTCTGTCTTTTGAAGTGATAAACTACCAGTGAGTCCATGCTATAAGACAGCACAACAGCACAGAGGTTTTTTTTCTGCAGAGGTGTCAGGTTGGATAATGGAAGCATACATATAAATATCTTTATTTCCCTTTCTTTAGAAACAGCAGTGTTCCAACCATTGTGTTTTACATAAAACACAATGCAGAGCAGAATTCTGCTAGCTGGAATTGGTCTGGCTTTGTGAGATGACTACAGCTACATGAATTGCCTACCACCTTTGTCTGCTGTCTCTTTCTTTCTATAGCAAATTCTGTGATGGTCAAGTGCATCTTCAGCAACTAGTACTTTTCTTGGCTGTGGCTAGGCAAGGGCACTCTGGTGATAAAATATCTTGGCTTCCACGTTAGACGAAGAAGCGAACTGTTGTAGAGAAGTTGCATTTGCACTTCTCTAAAGAACATATGGGCTTTTTGTTTATTAGCTCCTGTAACAGCACGGTAGACATTGTCCTTTTTCTTGCAAGCTAATGAACTCGTAATGCTGTGTTGTATGTAGTTTTCACACAGTGACACGTAGATACTGTGTCATTTAGAGTTTCCCCCTGTCATGGGATCTTCATTTTGGTATTAAATATAAATGCTTATAAAATGAGATAAACCTTTTCCCTTCTATATGGATGTTAATGGGCAGTAAGAAGAATTTGCAGTATATGTTTTGATTGTGTATGGCCATGATATTTTTCACGTTGGTTTTTATTAATTTGTAGAAGATTATTTATCAATGTGAAAAGAGATACATCACAAGACAGTATTTAAATGATAGTATCTTCACACCAGCTATCAGAAAGATCAACAGATTTATTCTTCTTAAGAAATATATGGGTTAGGTTTAGTCATTCTTTAAATTTTAGTTTCTACAGTTTTCCTTTTTTTGTTCTAATGGTAGAAGCACCAGCTCTGTAAACAATGATTTTTAAAAATAATTGTTTTATTTTCACAGAATCAGTTTGATTTTTTTTTTCTGTAGGACTTGTAAAGCTGCTTGTATTTAAGTAAAAAAATGGGGGAAAGATGATAAAACCCCTGCAACAATAAAGAAAATTAAATTCCTTTAATCCTAGTTGGTGTTTATTTTTTACCTGTCCTTAAACCTGAGACTTGCTAAATTTCTTCTTTAAAACAATGGGGATTCCACAACATCTCTAGACAGCCTGTTTGGTTGTTTACATAGCAACATTTCAACCTTTTCTAGACTGAATTGCTATTGCCAAATGTAGTGCTGTCCCTTCCTTTCTAAAACTCTTACCGTGCTGGGATCCAGGTTCTCTTGTGTACACCTTGTTCTGTGTATATCGTGCACAAGAAAAACCACACCATAATTGTAATTGATTAGTGCCTGGTAGGACATAATGGATTCTCTTGTGCATGTAACACTTGCTGTATTATATATCAGCAGAAAAAGAAAGCTCGGTCTCATGGTCAGTCTTCTGTTTGGTATCTCTTTGAGATGCTTTTCATCATAACAAAACAACTGGTTAATCCTTGTTTCACACATGTGCTTTATTTATTCCAGAAGGTTGGGGATATTCTGTTTATCTCAGTGAATTTTATGTTATTCTTTTCGAAGCACTTATTGCTACAATTAATTTTGAATTAAATCCTCAAAAATGCTTATAACTGCTTCTAACTGCAGACTTTATACAGCCGTTGTGGTTTATCATCAAAGTTAATGAAAAGATTGCATAGAAGCAACACTGGGAACCAATCTGAAATGCCCATTCATTTTGAATAGAGCAGTATGGGTGATATAGTGGGGAAGCTGACGTTCAAAGAATTAAAAGACTTAAATCTCTTTAATTAACACAGAATAATTAAATGGCATGAGAATGAGAAAATAGTGTCTTTGGCAGAGGAGCTATATAAAGGCAATCAAATGGAATAAAAAACCAGTTTAATGTAAACTTTTTTGAATGTTAGAAGAAACAATGTTATGATCTTGATTGTTCTGTAAGAAACGTCCGAGA
This sequence comes from Gymnorhina tibicen, assembly GCA_013399875.1. NCBI lineage: Eukaryota > Metazoa > Chordata > Aves > Passeriformes > Artamidae > Gymnorhina > Gymnorhina tibicen. The sequence goes on from VXAZ01003156.1 coordinate 785,250, forward strand.
TCAGTAAATTAAATAGTACACCGTATGTTCAGTAAACATTCACAAATCCCACCAGCTGTCCAGGATAGAGGACCTGTGTTAATATGAAGGTTTAGGAGGGCTGTTGGTGTTTGTGGTTTCGTTTTGTTTTTAATGTCCTCTTCAAATTTCATCTGTGCTAGGTCAGGAATGAGCCCAATTCTTACTACCTTTTTTTTTTTTGAAAATTCAAAACACAATCCAAACAGCTGTATTTAAGGTTATATTTCCATAGTAAGGACAGATGAAAAAGTTGTCAAAATTGTATTAAGTTGTATGAAGTACATGATAGAGAACACTGATGAGCAGGGGCTTTTTAAAACTGAATTTGACCTAAAATACAAGTGAGGGCCGTATTTCTAATGTACATACTGTTTGTCCTAAAGCAAACAAGCATACTACTCATTTCTTCAATACAGACTTTGTCTTTTAGCCACTTGGCAAATATTTTCCATTTTATTTTTCATTTGTGCTATAATCACCATGATTACATGTGCCCACTGTATGAACCTGTGTGGCAACTGAAGCACTTTCATTCATTGGTACCTTTTAACAAAGGTCAGCGCAGTTCTACGCAGTGTTCGCTTTTGTTTCAATTTTGGGCAACCAGTGAAGGGAGCAAAGATGGGCCTATGAAGAAACAAACATTTTTTATTAACATGTTGTTTGTGTTTACAATTCATTTAAGTGGCAAAACAGTAAATACAGGAACTACATGTTAATGGCCTTTTAAATATAGTTTAAATCACAAGGGATTTTAATTCCATTTTTGTTTATAAATAAGTGTTTCAATGTGTGTTTTTAGACAGAGCTAAAGTTCATTCTCACAGGATTTAGATTCACTTTGATACCTGCCTAGTACCTTGGTGAACTCAAACGGAATTGCAAATAGCATTGAAAATCAAGAAGGTAAAAATTTCGTCTGGCTGGGAGGGGAAATCCTTTTAAAAGATCAAGGGCAAGACTGTTCTAAATTCTTTGAACTAGCTCTTTTGGGGTTTTCATTCTCTAAGGAGTCCTAAGGGTTGTAGAGAGGAATAGATTTTCAGGGCTACTTTTATTTGGAGAAATACTGAGTTTCAAGCAATAAGCCAAGAAATGTTGTGCTCTCCAGCTTCTCAGCTAGAGACGGACTATCGTTTTAGCCAAACGTTCAGCGGAAGTGAGTTAACATTTTCCATCAGAATGTCAGCTTCCTCTACAGAAAATATCACTTGTCAAAAGCATCTTTTCTCATTTTGTGCAATCAAATAGGAAACACCTTGGTCAAATGCATTCATATATCTCTTTCCCTTTGCTGGCTGTTGAAAGGATAAGCTGTTTTCTATGGATAGAAGCAAAACAGTGGTGGTAGGACATCCTGATTTTTAACTATTTCTGTTAAAACTAATTCCTTATTGGGTTTGGGCAATTTGCTTCAACCTCTTTTGATGCATCATTTGATCTATGAGCTGGGGAAAGCAGTAATTATTTTTATATGGCAGAAAGAGTAAGAAGTGAACCTTTCAAATATAACATTGTGTTTGGGATTATTTTTTTTAGTGCTTTAGAACTGTTATCAATAAATCAACATAACTGTAGTGTGGGTGTCTTTAAAAATATTGTCTAACTCTGATTCCTTCCGGTCTGATTAAATTTTTGTCCTCCTCTTAACCTTTCATTTTGTGTTTAACTTTCTTTGAGAGAAAATGGCTTGATTAAGGAACATCCTTCTAGCGAACAAATGCATTCTCCAAGTAACTCCCCAGTATCTCCTCTAGAGTTCCCTTTGTCTTTCTGGTGCTCAAGCAAAAGCAACTATCATCTAATGTGGCTGCCGAAAGAAAATGCAGCTTACATCTCTAATGTACAATACATTATTCTTCTAGTCTAGGATAGAATACTTCCATTGGAAGGGACCTACAGTTATCACCTAGTCCAACTGCCTGAGCAACTCCAGGGCTGACCGAAAGTTAATGTTGTAAAGGGCATTGTCCAAATGCCTCTTAGGCAGGCTTGGGGCATTGACCACCTCTCTAGGAAGCCTGTTCCAGTGTTTGACCACACCCTTAGTAAATAAATGCTTCCTAATGTCCAATCTAACCCTCCCTTGGTGCTGCTTATATGTTTTAGGGTAGGCAGTAATTTTTGTTAGACTGGTATGGCTGGAAGTCTTTAGCAAGTTCTTCAGGTTGGAAGCAGAGATGGAGTTGTCCTGGGTGGTGCTGGCTTTTGCTTTTGTGTTGCCCGGCTGCTGGTGGCTTGTTGCCCTCTGTGTACTTCTCTGGAACTCTTCACTGTCTATTTAATCAGGCCTGTACTTTGTATGCTTGTCTGTGAGCATGTTATTGGAGACAGTGTCAAAAGCCTTACCACAGTCACAGTAAATCGCATCCATTATTCCCCCTTCCTCTGCTGAGCAAGTCAGCTCTTTGTAGAAGCACCACTTACCCATCATAAATCCATGCTGACTGCTCTTGATGACCTTCTTATCCTTCATATATTTGAAAATGCTTTCTGGGCTAACTTGCTGTATTACCTTTCAAGGATTGAGGTGAGGCAGAGCAGCCTGTAGCTCCCTAAATCCTCCTTCTTATCCTTAAGATAGGAATGATCTTTTCTTTTTCTTTCATTTTTTTTCCCTCAGTCCTTTTAGCAACTACTAAGTTTATGAAGGAGTAATTTGGGGAAAATCTCTTCAGTAATCTTTATCAGAAATAAAGTTTTTTCTGTATGAAGGAAAGCCTACTTATTCTTTTGAATTGTTTTTCCATTTTTCTGCAATTTTAATTATTTTAGCAAGTAAAATGAAATATTATCTTGTATATTTAGCAAGTGTGTATTTCATTTACTCAATTTGTGTATACCAAGAGTTAAGAAAGCCTGGTGAAAACAGGTAGCCTAAAATGTATTTTCATTTGAAGGAAAGTATAGGAAGCTGCTGTAGGAGGCTTACCTAAGCTCTTCTGTAATACAAGAGTTCTTGCTGATTCTTGGCTTCACTATTTAAAACATGAGCTAAATCTAGTGAGAGGTACACAACTGAGCTGTATTTCAGGTATATGGCTGCTAAATTAAACAGCAGTATTGCTGTGCTTCTAAAGGCTAAAGATAGGAACTGGTACAATAATGGTCCTGCAACATGTAGGTCTTCTGCTAAGTTACTCTTTTTTTGTTTCCATGAATGTGTCTAATTGCAGCATTGACTGGAGATGCATCTTCACAAAAAGGGAAAATTGACTCCTGCTGAGAGTAGGTGGGGGTTTAGGTTTTTTATCAACAAACCATCTGCTTCTGTGTATACTGAAGACATGTTGAATGTTTTCTTGAAAATAATGTGACAATTGAGTCAATAAACAGGTTCTACTTCCATCTGATTCTGGTAACACAGTTAATCTATTTGCAAGTTTGATCCGATACCATCACTGACAGAATTAAAAGTTGTTCTACTTTTATTCCTTCCTAGTTTATTTTTATTTCAGGCAAGCTATGATCTTATGTGACAAGAATGCTTTTGTTTTAGCCATGGATTTAAAGGGAGGGGGAGGGGGACATGGGGTGGCTTCTGTTTATCTTTTTGTTTTTCTCATTACCTCAGCTGTAACACTGGGAGCACTGCTGTAAAGATCAGCTGTGCTTTTGCTCAGGTAACTGGAACAATTATAATTGGATAAAAATATTATTTTTTAGATTTTTTTTGTATGTAAATATCTTCCGCTTTAAGACTTTAAAGGGGTCAATGAATGAAAGAAATTCCTCCTACTTTTAAACTTTATCACTTGGCTAATGTGAATCTTTATTGGCTGGCATTGGCTGACATTATTTATCTGTTATAATATGCGTATTATAAATGTTTCATGCCATTTTATATTTTAGGTCTAAAAATATCTGGAGGGAGATTAAGTGGTTCAACAAGTAACGCTCTAATGGATGACAGAGACTTTCCACCAAATGATCTGCAAATAGACTCAAAGGACACTGTTCCTGCTAACTATAGGGTAGAAAGTTTGGCATCTCATTTGATTCCTTCAGCTGATGAAAATGAAAATCAGCTTGACAGTGATGGGAATGAAATTCTGACTAGTAGTAGCATTGCTATGGGACGACAGGATAAAGGTGAACAGGATAACCTCAATAATAATGAGAATATGGACAGTGGAGACTGGATCCCAAGCTGTAAGGAAAGTGAGACTGAGAGAAGATCTGTAAGTGTCCATATGGACCCTCAGCTGGAGGAAAAGCCTATTGCAGAAAAACAGCCAGGTGGAAAAAGAAGTCCAAGAAGCAAAAGAAGCTCCAGTAAAAAATCTAAAGGTACTTCATTTAAATTTTTTTTGTTCAGTTTACTTCAGAAGTAACACTGTAGTTTAAATCTGTGAGCTAGTACGAAATATATTTTAGTTTTGCTATACTAATTACTCCTAGCATTTCACTAAAGGTTTGGTGGTTTGTGCTTTGTTTTACTTTTTTTTTCCAGAACTGCTAATAGACTTCACTCAGATTCAACTCTAAATCTTTTCACTTCCTGTATTTAAACAGTGGCTATGTAGCAAATGTAACACACCAAGTAAACACAAGTAGAGAGAGGTACAAAATGTCAGTAAGGAAATTGGGCTGACTTCCAAATCAAAATAGACAGAAATTCTGGCATTACGGTTTTGTCCATTTGAACATCATGGTCAAGTGCAAGGTTTTGGTGTCTTGATCCCATGTCAAGATTTGAAATCTTCTTGTGAGTACCAAATAGTTTGATCTTGGCCTGCTGTTGTAAAATTTACTTACATTTTTCAAAGCTTACCAGATAGTCCTAGGCTGTGTGTTTTGGGTGACAAACTGTTAAAAAATGTGTTCCTACCAATTTTTGATGTTACTTTTTCTTTAGATCTTTTGGATATGAATTGGATAAGGAAAATGTAATGTTTATTGCATGTTCTTATTTAAGATTCTTCTTCCCTTTTTGAAGGAGTAGGATTTACTGTAACATAATGTGTTATATTAGGTTTTTGCCATACATCCTAAAGCTTATGTATCATAGTGCTGTATATATTCATTAAAATCAGTCTGTTTCATGCATAGGATTCTTTGAAAGAACAGCTGATTCACGTGTGCTTTTTTTCCATGCATTTTAAAATAAATAATTTTAAAATACAATTTTCCTCATAAATGGCAAGTCTTTTGTGACCTAATCTGAAAACTGATTATGATTTTAAGGGATTATAGAATAGATAAAGGGAGGAAAGGAAAGAAGCCTTGTACAAATAGGCAAAATCTAGAAAAGAAAAATATACATTTAGCTTTTTTGATACTCTCACGTGATGATTCTTCTGTTTTCACAAAATGCAGTAGCCTGTGTCACGAAATCTTGATGTTGCAAATGTCATTATTTTAGTGGCAATCTTCCATTTAATCTCCAGCACCAGCTATTTTAAATGATCCCTGAATATCTCATTACACCCTCTACATTAAAGATCCAAACTAGCTTTCTTGTCGTTATACCAACTCAGAGTTAAAGGAGAGAATAATCGAACTGGAGTGGAAGGTTCCTGAGTAGGTGACAGCAGAGCACCACACAAGCAAGCTGGAATATCAAACTAAATACTTGCATGGCATATATGTTGTGGTTTTTTTAAAAAATTATTTTAAACTGTTGGGAAATCATGGATGAGTTACTTTGACTCATAACTGAAGAAGAGATTTATGAATCTTCTTCCCTCTAAGCACACTTGTTAGGATTGCTGTTAAATGTTGCCATTCTAGAAAAGATGACGTTTGACTTAAAAAGCATATTGTTCATATTCCTCTTCTTGCTAGTGACTAAAGCAATTTATGTGGAATATGGAAAATTACATTTTAGTCATTTTTGTTTACTTGCCACTTGCTCAGCAGAATATTGCTGATCATTAGAGAAGCCAGTCTTTCACTCTCAACATGTTTTTACTTTAGAAGAAAGAGCAGATACTTGCAATAGTTGCAAAGTTGTTTTGCAACTCTCTAAATAGTTGTTTGTAAAGAATAAGCACTGTGGTGGTTGAGGCCAAATTCAGGGAAACGTCCAAAAGGAACGTCTCCCCAAAGGAAGGCAGGCCACAACCACCCCTCCCCCCAACCGGGTTCGGGAAAAAACAAATTTTCCTTGGAGGAAAGTGAAGGAGAAAATAAAAACTATTTATTTAACAAACACACAGGAAAATAATAATATTAATGCTAAATAATAAAATCTCTCGCTCTGGAGAGA